>BQNB010133250.1:0-18496 GCA_026074375.1 Tanacetum coccineum
ATGCAAATCAATGATCCCCGGTTTAACAATTGATCACAGGAATATTAGGGACGAACGAATCGAAGCCTGATACCCTCACAATTGAGAGCGATAGAATCATAAATCAACATGAAAGATCAATCCAATATTCTAATGTTAATCATTGAGTGGGATTAAACGGATCCGATCAAAAGAAGCGAAGAAATAGGGCCATGGGAATAAGCGGAGAAAACAATAAACGTTAGAATTTTCAGATTTAATGAACGTATTCAAGTAGAACAACATAAATGCATAGAATATAAGAAAGTTATTGTCGACATTGTATGCACCAACAATAAACAAACTTTTCTCATTAATGAACTTAAATCTGCAAAAACCAACAACTCGACCGGCAACATCATCAAATTTCTTCACATCCTCGTGGAAGAACAATTTGCAGTTGTTTTCAGGGCTTGCACTTATGTTGTTGTTGAAAGATCTCGAAACCTTAAAAATCAGATATCACAATCACTATACAAATTTGTTATGTATTAATTATATAACCTAAATAGATCATATTACATGTAGAACAATATCTGTTTGAGATAACATCCTCCAAGACGACAGTGAACTTGTATTTATTTTGTTGCAGCATAGCAATGGTAAACAAACTCTTCTCTAGAACAGTCATATATTTCACGAACCTGGTTAATCATTTCTTATCTTTAATCATTTCTAAAAATGATGTAATCATTTATTAATCTAACTAAACACCCGTAACCATTTTTACAAAAGCAGATATACATATTGCACGAAGTTTCTGTAATACAACAAATTATACATAGATTATAGCACAACAATTAATATGAATCTATGTAGCACAACAAATTAATTATACTTATGAGCAAATGGGCACAACCTATAGCATTCCTGATGATCTATCATACCATTTACTTTCAACTTATTGAGTGACCAAGTCATAATAGCTAAGCAAGTATGAACGAAATTACCGTTTTATACAAATTTATTGTCTCTAAAAGTCTTACCATAAATGCTACAGACACACATAGCTGAATAAAATAAACATGTCCAAAGTAAATCATATACTCTAATCATAATTTCAAAATGCGGTAAACAGAGGACCTTTAATTTCATTAAATTTTAGAATATTTATATACGAAAAAAAGGAAGAAGATTATGTCCACCTTTATAGTACATCGAAAAAGAATCCAAACTTCAAAAGAACATTGCGCCAAATAATGATTTTCAAGATGACAACGATAAGCATGGTGGCTTTTACCTAATGAAGATATAGTCATAAAAATAAAGTGCATTTCAGGCTAAACTAAAAGAAGCGAAACTGGCGCTAATGATGCTAAATGTATTTTGATCTTGATAAGAAAAGGATTCATTCCATTCTGTAATAGCAACTCATATTAAGATGATGAAAAATCTAAAGCCGTCGATAAAATCGCCACATCTAAAAAAAGAAGGGAAACATAAGAGGATTAGGCAAACGAGTTTGCATCATATGTACCAACAACACATATATCGTTCTAACAAAGACGTTAATAGTTTGCAATGTCTTTTACCATATCCTCTTATGTTTATCTACTTTCGTTTGATAATCAAATCGTATCAATGACCATAGATTTTCAATCAACTATATCTGAATGCGATCGCATAATGAGAATTGTCTTTTTCTTCCCAAAACCAAAATACATTGAGCATCTTCGTCGTCGCTTTCACAGCTTTTAATCGGATCTGAAACCCGTAATTATTTCATGAACATATATTTATTTCCTGGAAATCACAAAGACCTTGGTCATCGTCATCATCATAACCATCATAATTACTTAAGGCAACAAATTTTGGAAATGTGGATCTTTTATCTCAAACCCTGGAAATCGATAATGCCACATTTATCATGTCACTGATAAAAGTTAGTATAAAATCTATCTCAAAGAGTCACTTTGTTACGCCAAGATGCAAACTCACTGATAAAAAGTTATAAAATCTATCTCAAACTTGGCCATGGCTGCAAACTCACTTAGTTGCCCCGCCAAGATGCAAATAATTTCCCTTTCTCCTAATGTTAATGAAAAAAGATATAAAATACATTATTAGAACCGCCTACCATACCCATATATACAAAAATAACCTTTTACTATGCATGAAAGTTAATAAAAGAAAGAACTAACAAATTCAATGCATCTAAGTTAATGTCTCATCTACGATCATAAAGGCTGCTAATTCGAGGTTTCCCCGTACTCAGCCACCCGTCTATGTTTCGTTGCAAAGCAACAAACCAGTAAAATCATTAATGTCAAATAAAACACAATTTATAGTAGTAATGAATTGAGCACTTATGCGGACGATGTCGTTTTGACATTAATGAGGTCATTTTGGGTTTTTTGGGCCATTTTTCTTTTTGAGTTGTAATTAGATTTTGCTAGCCCAGTTTCATTACAAACTAAGCACTAGTATCCAGAACTGTGCTCAGTAAAAAGTGAAAGAAGCTTAGATTTGTAAGAATTTAATAGGAAAAAGAAGAAATAACCGTCATGGCTGCATTACCATAAATACCCCGCTAAGATACAGTTATTGTCAATCATTGACCAATTTCAGCGGCACATTCATCATCATCGCTAATATCGGATAAATTAATTTTTAGCGTACGATCATACAAGTCACCAAGTCTATCAAAACTTGCACCCAACCACCGTTTCATTTCTCGCATCAAAACACTTATAAAATCAGCAATCATTACTACAATTTATACATAACTAATACAGATAAATTCAAAGGAAATCGTATCACAACATGATCAAAACATATTTCCATTATGCACAACGAACCAAAATGCAATATATACAACTTATAATCATACATAGCTTATAAGAACTCAAAATAATTGCATCCTGCTAAGAATAAAGCAAAAGAAACAACATTTTGTATAAAAAACAAAAATATAATGCCAAAAATACTCATAGTTTGCAGCGCTTAAAAAATCATTATGATAGTGGATTACGCACATTACACAAAAGTGTATGATCTAGTAGAGAAAAAAGCCGACTCAAACATGCTACTCTTTTACACGGACCAAATAAAAAAAAGAAATCAAAAGATCATTATGCTCTTAAAATACACAATTTGCGGAACTTCGGCAATCATGACGAAAACTTATACACACTATATTTTACACATGTCAAAAGATAAAAATAAACGAAAGATAAACAATATAATGCCCCAAAAAACACGCAGTTTGCAGTGCTTAAAAAATCAACAATTATGATAGCGGATGACGCACATTACACAAAATCGCATGACCAATTTGACAAAATAGCCTACTAAAACATATCACTCTTTTAAACATGCATAACAGATAAAAATAATGTTGGTAGAAATATTACGATATTCAATTTATACATTCTCTTCATGTTTTGGTGATGACAAACATGTAATTTATAACACATAACGTAAACTGCTTAAGTTACTCATGATCATAAATCATCAATGCATTCATACGACAACATCTCTCGACGTCTCAAGTCTGCTTCAACGAAGTTTGCACCCGACGTAAATCACTTAAGGTATGAATAAATAAATGTTTAATTTATTTTATGATCAAATGAATTTTTATTTTTAACCTCACATTTTTTTATAAAAAATGTTACAAATATTTTTATAACTTTTACAACACATTTTTAGATTTAAAAGAAATGTTTTATTCAAAATAAATATTTTAAATTCAAATTTTCTACCTAAAAACGGCTAGAAATATTACAGAAAACACCTCCTCTGAAAAAGACAAAAAAGGGAGCGTCCTAGTCTAGCCGCCCCCCTTAAAATTAAGGGGACCGACATATGAATTAAGGAGACTGGCCAAAGGAATTAAGGGGACCGGCCAAGCAAAAAGGCTCCCCAGTTTGCCTATAAATACTGGAGTATTTTTCACTGATTTCTAACCTTTTGCACCTTTTCTTTCTGTCCCAAATCAGTTTATAGATCTCACACATATTCTAAAAACCTTTGATTATGTAATCATAAGCATTTGTTTCCAAGTGATTCCAGCTTATTCCTCTAAGTACAAGAGAAGAACTCTTATTTTCATCAAGATACGAAGTTATGTAGTTAGTGCATTCATGACATGTCTTACATTCACAATGTATAGATCGAGTCCATGTATTCCAAACTTGTGTAATAGTTAGATGATGGTGATCATGGTGTGTATAGTTGTAAGATCGTGGTGATCATAAGAAGAATAGTTAGATCGGGGTGATCTTAGTAAGTAGTGTTAGATTGGTGTGATCGTAGTAGTGTCTAGGTGAAGTAAAGTTGTGAATCGTAGTGAAGAAGTTATGAATCTTAGTGAAGAAGTAGTGAAGTGAAGTTGTGAAGTGAAGTGAAGTCGTGAAGTGAAGTCGTGAAGTGAAGTGAAGTAGTGAAGTGAAGTGAAGTTGTGTGGTGAAGAGAAGTTGTGAATTGTTGTGAAATAGTGTGGTTAGCTGTGATAGATTGGTTCTAGTTAGGATTAAAACTTGACATTTGGCTTAGTGTCGAAAATCGGTGTAAGCTTAGTTGTGTTCGGTTTTCTCCGCCCAAAGGGAGCTTGTTGATTAGTGAAGTAACTCTTGAGTTGGGTACTTGGGGAGTGGAGTAGGGCGAAGAGGTGCTTCGTGATCGAACCACTATAAATCATCGCGTCTGGTTTGCACTTTCTTTTATTTTTCGCTTTACATCTTTATATATCTTATCACATTACATTTATATTTGCATTAGATCTATATGTGTGTTGATTGTTGCTTATATTGTTTAGATGATGATTGTGTCATAGATAGAAGTTAACATTGTGATTGTGCTTATATTGCTATGACATGTTCTAGTGGATATAGATGTATTATTCTCACTTATCATATTGCATCTAACTTGATTGATAATTTGATACAAAATATTTTAAGTTTTTAAATGGAAACGTATTCACCCCCTCTACGATTTCCATAATTGGTATTCTACGATTTCTACAATTGGTATCAGGAGTCACGTCGCTCTAATTTTCAAAACAAATGGTTTTAAAAATAGAGCATGATCCATGTATCAAATTACCCATGAAGGGGGATTAAATATTAAAAGTGTTTTGTTGCTTAACTTGTATTAGTTTTGTTGTTAAATACACTTAGTATGCTAGCTCGAAGTAAAAATGATGTTTAAAATAAGTGTTTTATGTTTGGTATCAAACTCAACTCAGTAGGTTTTACATCTTTTTGTTAAGTCACTAAATGATTTTGTACAAAAATGGCGAATCTGTGTCAGGTGCCGGCCCTCTTATCTCCAATGACCGGTCCCCTTAATTAGGATGTCGGCCCCCTTATATTTAAGGGGACCACCTGTCTGATTTGGTAGATTTTCGGAAACTTTAAAAATTCATATAAAATCAACCGTAAGTCCGTAGAAGTCGTGCCACCCGTCATTTTAAAGATAATTGAGTCTAGTTTCGTTTAAAAATACTTCCAAGTATTTATTCCAAACTTAAGTAAATCAAAAATTCAAAATAATACGTAGTGGTCAAAAATTTATGTGTCGTTTTGACGAAAAACTTGTATTTTACCTTTTCCTTTGAGTCGGGCATTTCTAGTTGGTATACCTTTGAAAAATGATGTAAGTAACTTTTCAAAAATATTAAATTTGGTTAGTTTTTGAAATGGGAAGGAAACTAATTCGTTTTCAAATAAAACCGAGCTAAGTATACATATCTAATACACAAAACGACGACAAGTACTCTTATGTGTTATGCTATGTGATTATGTGCACTTGTTTGTGTCTTAAGTTTGTTAATAGAAATTATTAAATGATCGTTGTTATTTGTAATTGAGCTATGCACATGTACACAATTAGTTTATAGCTAGTTTTTCGGATTATGCCTAACTAGAACTTATGCTAGATTTCTTGTACTAAGTTGCGAAATTGTATTTGTATTGCATATAGGCATAGATCACTTAATTTACAAATGTTACACAAACACCTTGTAAATCTTTTCGAGTATGGGAATATACCTAGGAATAAGAGTTTAATAACTTGTCAAGTATATTATTAAATGTATTAAAACAAGTCACCTAAATATTTCCAACGATTTAATCTATTTTTAACAACACGTTTAAATATTTTCAACTACTTGCTTTGTTTGACCTTGGGTTGGTTAAACAAAAGAAAATATTGTATTAATACAATAGTAAATAAGAAAAAAAATGCTTGTGCTTGCATGGTTCTAACATATACACATAATTATATTTTTTTAAAACATATAGTATTTTACAAAAGATGTGTATTGTATAAAAATGGTTAGAAAACTCATTTATATACTCATAAAATGTTAAAAACCATGCATATTCAACAAATAGTTTTTCGCACAAGTAAAATTTACAACAATCTTGAAATAAGAAATTAACTTATCATTATTCATCAACCTCACCTTACAACTGATCTTGGGATTAATGAAACACACTATTTAAAATATTTATTTATTTTCTTTTAAATGAGTGTTCGTAAGGGTCAAAAAAGATTTCAAAAAAATATCAATTCATTATTCAAATTATGATTGATATCTTTATTGAATCTAATTGACAAGTTTTTGTGTATGGACATAAAATCGGATTCTTATTTGTTCAGTTTCAAGATTATATCAAAATATAACAAAAGATATCATCTTGGATCTACATAACTCAATCACACTTGATTGATATGAAAATAATTACATCCTTTTCTAGATGAAAAGAATATGCATTGGATCATAACTCACACTTGTGTTGATAATGCCATATTGAGTCTACTTGTCCAATGGTTGTGTTCCAAGTATTATACTAATATGGTTAATATATGCATAAAATACACAATGAATTAGGATTGACGACTTGGATGTTTCGTCTGAAATATTCAAGCAATTTACATTGCAATGCAATTGGTAAATGTGTCATTTTCGAAAAACCAAACATGAGCAAACTAACAACATATGTAACCTTTGCTCATACAACATAAAAGCACAACTCAAAGCCAAAATTCACTTTAACTAAATTCTCAAATAAGAATAATATTATTGTTTATTTACCTAGGATGACATGATGTTTGGGAAACATTATGTTCACAGAATTTATGGACTTATCGTATTAAACGATTAATAAAGGATAATTTATATCCTATTCATTTTATTTTCTTCGTAGCATAAATGGTTGTGTTACAAGAAAATACACTACATATAATTTGAGAAATATAAGTTATTAGAATTGAAAAATAACCTATCACAATATGTGTCAATGCATAAACAAGTAAAAATACATCTATTCAAATACTTATTTAATTAGGGTATACAACATTGATAAGAATAATTAATTTAGAAAAAGCATATTTGTTTAAAAATAAAACATGTCTCTTTTCAATCATTTATCATTAAAGAATCACAAACTCAATTAAGATAAATAATATTGATGAGATTCATTTCACAAGACATGCAATGGAGCATTCTTAATACACTCTCAATATAACATATTCTTCATTGTCACAAATAAGCACATCTCTTGCTTTTGAAAAACCAAACACTTTAAATATCAAATGTGACAACAACACATGTTAGATGATTAAATATAAGACATCCATTAAATCAAGCAATATGTAATCGAAACCAAACAACTTATAGATCTTAAACAAAAGATTAAAACATCTTGCTTACGCTTATCTAAAAATTCCACACATCTTAATTAGGATTATGCAAACAGGAATTAAAGCATGTTAGTTGAGTCATGTTAGGCCCTCTATGAAAAGATAATACAAATTTTATCTTTGCTACACTTCATTCGGAAAATATAAGAATTATATTTTGTCTAACATGAGAATGACTACTGGAGAATCTATTGCACTAGAAATTCAATTTGACCTAACGGTTGAATTGCTTCCAAGAGTAAAGTTGGGTTCGGTGTATAACCCGTAAAAATGGTCGTGTTTAGCCTGAATTGAGCACCACTAGTGATAGTCTCATATTCATTCTCTAATTTGATTAAATGGCTCTTCCTAAATATGCCTAATGATAGTCTACATCGATAGACTTTGTATCTCATTAGGAGTACACACTAAGCACGTAGAAATTAGGCTTTTCCTTAGTCAATCTAGACAACATCGCTGGCATCCTCACCAAACCACTCAAACGTGAACCGTTTAATTTTTTTTGTCTAGGTCTAGGAATGATGAAACAAATCTCATAAACGTGTCATTCTCATTTTAATAGTCTTGTTACTATTAAATACATTCCGATAAATCTCGACAACTTAATCATTTCATCCGAAATGTTTAAGCATTTTTAATTCGCGAAATGCAAATTAAAATGTCACTTATTGTTCATGTCTAAGTCGTTTCACAAAAACCTTAATCATGCCTCTATTATTATATAGATGGTTAATATCTTCCGTCCACATTTCCGTTACCACCTTTAAGACAACCCCGTACCTCGTTGTGTGATTGTTCTACGAACAATCGCAATATTCGAGAAGAGCTACATAACTTCGCGGATGAAGTTCATCGTATGCTAACCGTCATCCATCATGAAATTGTCAAGCTCATCGCTTCCGTCGTTATTTCTCTTCATTTATTCTTTTTATTCCACAACTTATGTCCGGATGAGCACGAATTAAAAGGGAAGGGAAAACACACATCTTCACATATATCCTTTAACCAAACACTCTCAAGAACTCACATAGGTGATTCTTATTCACTAGAAACCACAAGATACACTTCTACCATACACTCAAACCTCATAACTATTATTCACTCTTGTTAGTGATCATTAGTTCTAGTACATCCCCAAATCACCAAAGTGAAATGAAAAAGATTTGGATTAGTTTGGTTTTATTTCGCACTTTGGAGTATGAGTTCATATCTATTGTCTCCGGGTCACGCCGAGCTAATTCCGGGTTTCATCTTTTTCTTATCTCTTTTATTTCTTTATTTTATGCTTATCGCCATTTTTAGCTTAGTCATTATTATTGTTGTTTTAGTTGTTATTCGTAGCGTAGTTATGCCTATTATTGTTAGATTAGTTTCCATGTTTAGCGAGTAGTTTTAGTATGCTTGTTAAGTGACCATGAATAGTGAGTTAAGTGTGGATTGTAAAAAGGTTTGTTAATTAATAATCTTCGATTATTTAGATTTATAGTTTGAATGTTTCGAAGGGCAAAAGCCGGAGAAATAGTCAAATTACACATCTAGTAATTAATATCTTTTTGAGAGATTTTTATCAAAATAAACCAACGTTGTGAGATAATTATCATTTCTAAGGAAATTAATTCGTTAATAGCACCCTTATCACACTTGAAGAACTTTGTCCACGTCACTATTAGCAAGCATTTTCAGTCCTTAATACAATCATTTAGATTATTTGGCATAATTCTCGTAGTTTAATTGTTTAATTATAATTCTAGTATTAAAATAGTTTTACTTTTCACCTTAGAATTAAAAATAGTTTTAAAACCAAAATCATTAAATATAATCAGCAATATACTATTAAAAAAACATTAACATGTGATTTCAATCATCTCTGCGTCGTGAAACGACACTGCGGAAGATAGACTATTACTTTTCACTACATAAATATCTATCTAACAGATATACTATATATAATACGACAACAACATTTGACGTTTATCAAGAAAATTCGCCGTTGCCGGGGAGAGTGAAACGATCACACGTGGTGTTTGAAGTTAGCGCCTTGAAAGCTTGCTTCGGAAAGTTTATTTTCGTACTTAATAAAAATATAAAAATCCAAAAATATTTTTCTTCTTATTTTATTTTTATTTTTCCTTTTTTGATAAATATTAAAAAAATACCAAAAATATTTTTATTTTTATCTTTATAAAAATAAAAATAAAAAAATAAAATAAAATAATAGTCTCTTTTATCCTCTTATATCGTTTAATTCTTATCTTCTTTATCCTCGTATCCGTTTAATTCTTCGACATGTCTTCGTATAACCATTTTGGTTGCTCGTGGTGTGGAGGTCCGTTTAACGGTGGAAATTGTCCAAGTTGTAGCATTGTAGGAGCCGGAAACGAGTTTGTCCATGACCCTAATCCTTTTCCTTACGATAATACACCCAACTTTTATGATCAACCTCCACAACCCCAGTACGAATCATACTCGTGCGAGTTATGTGGAAATGATTCTCACCATGGTTTTGATTGTCCGCCACGGTTCCCGCTTGTCTATGAGCAGGAACCGAGCTACAATCAAAACTTTAGTGATAATTATTATCCACAAAATTCACCAAGTTTTTCACAACAATATCTTTGCTGTGAAAACTGTGAGGGTCCTCATGAAAGTTTTCAATGTCAACCGATGAATCAAAACTATTTTGAGCCTAACTATTCCGGTTTTGACCAACCCCCGCAATATTCCATCAATCATCAGCCTCCGAGTATTCAAGAGAACTTTAATCAGCAAAAGATGTATGAACTTCTTCAAATGATGCAATCATTTTGTGAAAAGTTACTTCAACAAAAGCAGGCGGCTAGCATCGATCAATCACCTCTTCAAGAAATGAGTATCCAAGATATGGAGGATTTAAAGCAACATTATTTAGATGAAATGTTAAGTTTAAGTAATGACTTACAGATTAAAGATTATCGTAATGAGAAAATAGATATTCGTTTTAGAAGGGAATGTGAAAGTATGATTGATGAGCTTAAAGGTAAATTCAATGGAATGAGTATTGAGATTAATAAAAAGAAAGAGCTTCAGCATCTAGAGCAGGTGGCTAATCTTAGTACTTATCCTTCGCAACGTTTCAAATCTTTTTGCTACGATGACGATGATGACGATGATTACGAGGAGAGTACTATTCCTTTGAATGAAATTATTTCTCAACTTCCTCAGTCTATTGCAATCACACCCGTCTTACCGACTATGGAGCCCGAGGACTCTCTCATCATGGGGAATGAGGAACTTAGCACTATTCCTGAAAAGGAATCGGACGAATTCATAAAGTCTAGTGTTGAGGACCTTGTCCCAATCCCAAGTGAGTCCGAGGATACTTCCGAGAGTGATAGTGATTGTGATTTATCTTTGTGTGATGATTTCTCTCCATTAACGTTTATGAGGAAAAATCCGTGACTTTATCTAACCCTCTCTTCGATTCAAATGATGATTTCACCTCTAGTAATGACGAGTCACTATCCAATGAGGACGTTCTGGAAGACAATTTTAAAATTTATTCGAACCCTCTTTTCGAATTCGATGACGAATACATCTCTAGTGACGTAAATCCTCTTTTTGATGAGGTGTTAGAGGACATCGAGTGCAAGGATTCTTATGATTCCAACCTTGATGAGTCGACTTTGTTAGTCACACCTCTTTCTGATTTTAATGACGATGAATGTTTCGACCCAGGATGCGAAATTGATGAAATCGATGCTTTTCTAGATATGGATATTTCAACAGATATTAAGAACGGTTATCATGATTCGGAGGGAGACATAATCTATCTTGAAAGTTTGCTTATAAATGACACTATCCCTAATCTCCATCCCGAGGTGTTTTTAGATCATGACCCAAGAAGCTTAAAGGATGAACCTGATAAAGATGATTTGAAGAGTATTGTCAAAATTTTCTACCCCGGGATTTATGAGAAAAAAATTTCTCCAACATATGTGAATTTACCCTTTGAGGATCGCCATTATCTTTCCTTCACATATGTTATCCGAATTTTTCTTTCTTATTTCACCTATCTGGTGGATTCTTCTCTTCCTCTCTCCTCCGTGAGTGAGGATATCATTTTTAACTACGGAATCGCCGCTTATAGTTTCTATTCCTTAGAGTCGGTGGCATATGAAAGTCCGATGATGATTTTTATATTCTTCTATTTCTGCCCCAAGGACAAAGGAATTCGGGGTGAGTCAAGCTAGAGACTGGCATAAAAACAAGCGCCTCTCGGGAAGCATGGTATGTGTTTAATTACACACACCTTTTACCTTTAAAAACAAGTTAAAATAACCAAAAACGGACTTAAAATGCCAAGATTGTTAGTGCAAATATTATGATATTTAATCTATACGGTCTTTTTATGTTTTGGTGATGACAAACATGTGACTGGTTATACGGTAACGTCAAAGTGTGCTGTTACTCGTAATCACAAATCATCAATGCATACATGCATCAACATCTCTCGACGTCTCAAGTATGCATCAAGACGGACATTGGTTTACACCTGACGTAAATCACGCAAGGTATGGATAAACAAATCATTAAACTTAATTAGTGATCAAGAAAATAATTTTTCTTCTTAATCCATCATATTTTTATAAAACTAGACTTTTATAAAAATACACAAAATAGTTTTAATTAAATAAAAATAAGTTTTATTTAAAAACATAAAATTTGAAATTCAAATTTTCCCCCCAAAACTGCTGCCAGCTAAGTCAGATAAACCTTCCCCACAAAAAGACAAAAATTGGAGCGTCAGTCTAGGGGCGGCCCCCTTAGGGCCTAGGCGGCCCCCTTATATATAAGGGACCGCCGGGACCGCCCCCAGCTGACCGTTGGGGAATCCTGGCTATAAATACTGGTCCACCCCTTGCTGAAAATTAACCCTCTTTGCATAGATTTTTTAAATTCCTTTCTCTCTCTAAAATCCCTTTTCTCTCTCTAAATATCTTGATCACTAACATAGTTTAATCTTGTTTAAATGTAATCCAATGTCTATCCTTTCCTTCTTCCCTCTTGTATGCAAGAGAAGAACTTCGTCATCTTCAAGATCCAAAGTTATGAAGTATAGTTCGTCATTTGTAACATTTGTTTACATATAGATCGACTTGTAGTCCATGTCTTCCAAACTTTAGTGTGTGTAGATACAAATGATTGTATATATTTGGATGGGTGATTGAGGGTTGGTGGTATTTTAGGCCTTAAAATATAATTAGTGGAAGTGGGTAATTGGTCTAGCTAAGATTAGGACTAGACATCTAGCTTAGTGTCTTTTGGAAAATAACTGTAAGAACGCGGTTTATGTGTTTAGCCATAGAAACACAAGTTTGTTTATGTTGGGCCATAAAACATAACGTTGTTTGGTTGTACCCGAAGAAGAACTCGACATCTAGCTTAGTGTAGAAAAAATAATGTAAGCATTGGTATAAGGTTTTCTTCGCCGAAAGGGAGCTTGTTGATTAGTGAAGTAACTCTCGAGTTGGATACTCGGGGAGTGGAGTAGGGCGAAGAGGAGCTTCGTTGATCCATGCAAACCGCTCGTGATAGGCAAAAGAGCTATGCTGATTTGAAGCGTAAGCCGATGGAGTTTGAGGTTGGAGATAAAGTGATGCTCAAGGTTTCGCCTTGGAAAGGGGTAATACGTTTTGGAAAATGAGGGAAATTAAATCCCAGGTTTGTTGGACCCTTCAAGGTAATAAAAAGGGTTGGAGACGTTGCCTACAAGCTCAAGCTTCCTGAGGAGCTGAGCAGAGTTCATAATACGTTTCATGTGTCCAACTTAAAGAAGTGTCATGCCGACGAACCCTTAGCCATTCCGTTGGATGGACTTCATTTTGATGACGAGCTTCAGTTTGTCGAGGAACCTATAGAGATCATAGATCGTGAAGTTAAACAGTTGAAGCGAAGACATATCCCATTAGTCAAGGTACGATGGAACTCCAAGAGAGGTCCTGAGTTTATATAGGAACGCGAGGATCAATTCCGAAAGAAATACCCACATTTGTTCTCAAAGACTGCGCCGTCGTCAAGTGCTGCGTCTTAAGCCTTGAGGACAAGGCTCAGCTAACCAGGGGAGACTATAACAACTCATGTTTTAGGACAATGTACGACGTTAATAAAGTCACTATTTATTTTAGTATTGTACGCGTTTGTTTTTAATGGAAATCATTAAGTTAAATCGCGTAAACTAAAAATGATCAGTTAACGTAAACGGGCATTAAGCAAATTATTGTTTACGTCAAATGAGGATTAAGCTATTATTTTGAGAATAATTATTAACGTTTCACAAGTTACTTTATCGGATACATGAAAGTGTTTACGTTTCGCGATAAATGACAATTAGGTTTTCCCGGAACCCTAAAAATTTACGTACGCTTCAACAAAAACCTACGTTTATATAAAAATAAACTACACATTTACATTTAAATTACTTATACTTTCTTTTATGAAAATGCAAGTAAACATATAAAAGAAAAGAAAAATAAGCTAGGAACACCACCCTTGATTTCATGGGATGATTCCCATTATAAGGAACCAAGGAACAAAGGCATTAAAGCCCTTGTTTCCCTCCCTTGGTCCCTTTGAAAACCCACGGCATACCCTCCCCCTTTGATTTTTCTGAGTCAAACTAATTGCAACAAACAAATATCTCTTCACTTCTCCTATAAATACACATGCATGCAAGTGAAGTTTTCATACTCTTTTACTTAGCAAAAATTCATTTCTTTTCTCTCCTTTCCTAGCTCAAAGGCGACCGCACGTAAGTGACGAGGAGCCATCCTGAACGAATCCAACAAAACTTTTTATACAATCCATACAACCCTTTACACATCAATCAAGCACACAAATCGAGAGTACCACACGCCTTGATCATCATTTGCAGAGTTATTAAAGAAGAAAAAGGAAGAGTATTTTCACACCTATCTAGGTGGATTAACTTGAAAGCTAATTTTGAGTCTAAACACGGGTTTAGCATTCATTTCACGTCTCATACATCATCCCTAAGGTCTTCCTAATTCCTTTATACTTTTTATTATCATTATTTTATGTGTAATATGTTATTTATGGCTAAATCACCATTTAGGGCTGTTTTAATTCGAATTTCATACAGTAGGTTTGACATCATATAAAAATAATACGCCTCATGACGATTCCAAAATGGTAAGAAACTTGTCAAACGGATTTATAACGAAAAAGTTAGAGCGAAAACGAGGTATATATTCGAAGTATAAAAATCCAGCATTTGTTAAGATTAGTGGTTTCTGTCCGGATTTTAAAATGGTATTTGCGGCACTTTCGAGTCCGTTTCGGCCTTCGGTCGAAACATGAAAGTCGTTCGGAAGGTCGTTTTACTTTCCCGCGAGGTTCTTTAAGTCTAAAAGCGAGTGATAACGGGTCGTAAGGCGGGGGCAAAAATCTGACTTTTTGGTAATTAATACACTGCATCAGATCTGATGTGAGTGCTTTTTCACCCATTTCGGTCGAGTTTCGGGTCTCGGACAGAACTGGAAAGTTGTTCAAAATATCGTTTCGCATAAATTCTCTTTAGAACCCGAGTCATGAAAATGTGATTTAGTGGGTCATTATAGCCGGGTCAGACTTAGAAAGTAATAACTAGAACACTACCAGGAGTAACTATAACTACTAGTAGGAACTACAACACTACCAGGAGTAACTATAACTACCAGTAGGAACTACAACACTACCAGGAGTAACTATAACTACCAGTAGGAACTACAACACTACCAGGAGTAACTATAACTACCAGTAGGAACTACAACACTACCAGGAGTAACTATAACTACCAGTAGGAACTACAACACTACCAGGAGTAACTATAACTACCAGTAGGAACTACAACACTACCAGGAGTAACTATAACTACCAGTAGGAACTAATATACTACCAGTAGTAATAACTATAACTACCAGTAGGAACTACAACACTACCAGGAGTAACTAATACCCTACCAGGAATAACTATAATTACATTATTCAGATATTTATAAATGTTTTACAATTATAAATATGTTTTTACTAAAACGATTAGTCGGTGATTATGCTATATAGAATATTACGTGGTTATCAAAGTGCTATAATACTAGGGAGTTTCATAATGAGGCCTCTTCGGATGGCGTATCGACGAGTTGTTGGATTTACGATTTAAAGTGTCCTAACTCCTCGTACGTCATGTCATGACCTCTTTAATTATGATAGCCCGAACGATAGTACGATGTAACAACTATAAAATTATATTCAATGTTATTAATTAAAGTACTCGGTACTTATACGACCTATATTGAATTAGGTTGCATTCGGGAATAATCGTGAAGCATTCCACACGTGATATAATTTATTAAGATCACCACTGAGGTGAGTTCATGGCCCCACATTTTTACAATTATATAATTGATTTATATCTTTGGGGTGATAACATGCTTGTTTTACAAATTGGACGCAAGTGTACATTTTATACAATGGTTATGTGTTTGCCTAAGTAGCGATAACCCACTGAGCCCATTATCATGAACTGTCAATTGCATAGTCGTAGTTGGGAATTACATTATGCGAGCAGCGAATATTAAAAAAGATATATTTGGGATGACATCCCCGGTTGGGTGAGTAGCGCTCACTGTGCCGGTGTACCGACAACCAACTTATACCAAGTCGAGGTTGGATGTTTCGGGTTAGAACATCGTAAAGGGCATTATTCTGGCAATTAATTGCACACAGAATGGTCGAGCTTCGGTGTCATGAGCTTAGCAAACAATAAGGCTATTTGAAGTGACCACTGATGGAGTAAACCCGATATACCAAACTTAAAATTGAAGTAGAATTTCCCGTTCTTGTGACTTAAGCTTGCACTAATGTAGGAAGAATGGTGTAGAGAATTTGTGCTCCAAGCAAATCTCTAAGTACTCTATACCCCTCCAAAGTATGAGACATTCATCACCTCTTGCGATTATCCACATCGTCTTCTGTGTGTGACACTGAGTACTACAATGTAACTCCTTTAAGTAATAGTTATCCAGGTCTTCAACCATCCACCCCTTGACTGTTGGAAACTAGATAAACCAAGTCTTCAACTTAAATCTTAAGCACGAGCAAGTTATCATTGAAAGTCATGCATCCAACCAACCTCGACTTCAAGATAAAATAAGAATACGCCTTCGTGAAATGCCACTTCAATCTCAAATAAGTGATACCTAATCAACTCCGTAATCACTTAGAAAAATTAATATCAAATCAAGCCATTAAACTTTAAGTTCTAATGATTCTTTGTAAAGATTGATCCCGGTCTCGCGACTAAACATTTAGTCACTTTGTCACATTCTAAGCTCCAACAATACCAAATACAAAATATTGTATCAATATGCCGCAACACAAATCGTGCATATATTCTTCTTTAGTCGGCCCATATGAAAAATTATTAGCCCACGTATTGTTTACGAATCTGGTCGGCCTAGTTTAGTTGACAAACCCGATTTGCCAAAACAAAATCTCTATTACACGATCCAAGCCCAAAATAGGTAATGGCAAATCACGGCCCACATTCCTATCTGCTATATGATTTAGGAACTTATGATATAAGTACTCTGAATCCCTAATATTTCTCACATACCCTAACCCTAATCATAATACACAACCCAAATCCCATTTCTCAAACTCATCGCCCCCATCTCTAAAACTGCCAAGAGCAGTCAACGTAAACCCATCCCTAAATTATTTTCCTAACGGTAAGCAGCCCTAGATCAAATCGTTTCATTCTCATATCCATCTCACACAATGAACCCACGCGAACGAAGAATCAAGCATATAATCGGCTTCAATGCCTTGTATCAACCAAGGTCTAAGGTAGGTTCAATTTGCTTTGAGAGTCTTAAAACGAAACAAAGGTTGAGTATAATAGATTTGTTATAACTCAATCTTTAATTTTGGATATAAAATGAGCGCATGACTTTCTTATAGATCAATGATGTGAGAGTGTTGAATAATCTGAAAAGATTTGAGATCACACAAAATCTCTGAGATCATTCTTGTATATAGTCAATTTCGAGTCATTATTGATGTTAGACTGATGTTGGTGGTGATATGGTGAATGGTTGTTGTATTCGATTGATGTTATGGGTTTGAGTCGGTCTTCCTTGTTCCTCTTTTTCTGTTGACTTTGCTTTGACCGACTCATTTGAGGTTGGAGAAGATGGAGATGGGATTGATGAATGGATTTGTAGATGTTTCATTATGATGAAGGGATTTTGTAGGATAGATATTGGTTTTGGATTTGATTTAAGTGGATATGTGAATTCAGTTGATGATGGCTGTTGTTGTTGATGTTAATTGATGTTGGTTGATCGAGTCTGTCTTTCATTCTTCTTCACTTTTCATCTTTTGTACAGACTGGACTCATTAGAGTTGACCGGGTCAACTCGGTAATAACCGAGTTGACTCGGTTTGGTTTGGCTGTGGGTAGCAAAACGCAACAACACTCGAGGCAAAACGCAACCTACATAAAATTTTAGCAGCATGTCATTTTGTTTTTCTATATAAATGCTCTTCATACAGGCAAAAAGCAATCTTGAGAACCAAAACGCAACCAACTAAACGCAGTTGACTGGTCAAAACGCAGTTGACCGGTTAAAACACAATGAGCTGTCACTTTTGTACTTTTGTCCTTTCTGTATTTGTCTTTTTGGTCAAAACGCAACCACGATACTTTAAAAACTCTAAAAATGGTCTTTGAAGCACATAAAAGTAGCATATCTGAATGAGCTAATTAAAACAGAAAGATTGACACATATAAT
>BQNB010133251.1:1872-18496 GCA_026074375.1 Tanacetum coccineum
AATAATGAAAATGCTATAAGTTATCAAAATGTGCAAGAGACACAGTAATCTAAACAATCATATTTTGTTAATGACAAAGAAGTTGACATAACAAGTGATAGTAATATCATTTCTTATGAAAAATATTTGCAATAAACTATAACTCCTGTTTTTCAAAGCACTAGTTCTTCTGCACAACAAGATGCACTATTAAGGTGTAACATGAAAATATAGTTTTTAATGAAACCTTAATAGCCGAGCTTGAAAGATACAAAGAGTAAGTAAATTTTTTTCAACAAAGACAAAAGTTTGATTTAAATGATAGAGAAAAGTATATTGATGGTCAATTAAGACATATTATTGTTGACAGAAATGTAAAGGTTGCGGATTTTGAAAAACAAACACACTCATTAAAACTACAACTCAATGCAACTGTTGAAAGTCATAAGACTTTATCAACAACAGTTGAATGTTTGAAAAAGGAGTCTAAACAAAAAGAAGATAAATATCTTAATGAAGTCATTGATTTACAAAATGAAAACAAAGCTTTAGACAATGTGGTTTACAAAATGGGTCAGTCAACGCAAACAATGCATATGTTAACAAAACCTCAAGCCTTTTATGATGAAAGTCACAAAACAACACTTGGTTATCAAAATCCTTTTTATCTCTTTCAAGATCGAAGGAAAGTACCTGCGTTGTATGATGGTCATACTATTGTTAAGACACATGATGCTTTGTCTGTCACTGATACTGAGGAAACCTTAGAATTAGCAAAAGAGAGTAGGTTAAAAATGCTAGCAAAACAAAATGATCCAAGCTTAAAAGAAAAGAAAGTTAATATTGCCCCGTTGATTATGTGGCTTTAAATAAACTATCTGAGCAATTTGTTAAGCATTTTGTGCCACAGAATCAACTGTCTGCACAACAGGCATTTTGGTTACACATTTTACAACCCTTTTCTGTAAAACCACCCATTCTATCCGAGCCAGTTTTAAAGAAGGAAATTTCTCGTGAACTTCCACCAGTTAGTTTGGTAAAAGATAGTTTTCACAAAATGAAAGAGCATGTTAATAAGTTTGATGAAACTATAACTTTTCATACCAAAATAATTGGAGATAGAATAGGATCTTGGGGGGTTGAACATATAAAAGGGGCTTTTGAAAAAGATGTCAAACCTTTTGCTCAAACTTTAAAAGAATATTTTCAGTTGTTTGAACACGGTCTCTTCAAAGAACTCAAAGAAATGAAAGTTTTTTTTAATCAAATAGAAACCGAGGTTGCCAAATGTTCTGTAGATAAGAAGTATTTTGAGATTGAGAAAAAGGAATTAAGCCTTGATAATAATCGGCTTTTAGAGCATATTATCTGTCAAGATGTGATGAATACTGTAATGCATGCTAATGTTCATTCTAATAATGTGTTACATGCGAATACTAATTCTCTTGAACATGATAATTCCACATTAGAACTGTTGAAACATGAAAATGATCGGTTAATAGAGCTTCTTATATCTCAAGATCTTGTGCATACTGCTGTTAATACTTTTTAATGATTATAAAACCATGCAACAGAGTTTCATGGATGAATATAATGAGACTCTAGTGCTTAAGGCTGAGCTTGCTAAATAGAATGATAAGGTTGTTTACAATGAACTTTCAAAACGATGTTTCCGACTTGAAAATCGGCGTATTTCTCTTGAAATTAAATTGCAACAAAGCAAAGAAAGTTTTCAAACTAACAGACCATATCATAATCAAGATGCTCCTAAAGTTAAGGAATTTTTCATAATAAATGAGTTGCAAGCTCAGTTGAAAGCAAAGAATGTCTCAATTGAGAAGTTGAAGGAACACATTGCGAATATTAAAGGAAAGAATGTGGTTGAAAGTGTTCAAAATGTGCATAATTCGAATGTGGTTACTTCAAAAGTGTATAACTAGATTTGCCACCTCTTTCCCCTTGCATAAATAATAATATGGCTGCACATGTAGACTATCTTAAGCACACACAAGAAAATGCTGATATACTTTGTGAAATCGTCGAACACGCTAGAGACTTAAGGCCTATGGATAGTGACTTCGACTCTGCTTGTAAGTTTGTCACACGTATTCAGGAATCACTTGTTTATGTTAGTGCTACATGTCCTAGTTCAAAACATGTAAGTGATAAGTTAGTTGCTGTTACACCAATAAATAGGACTAGGAAAGTTAGGTTTGCAGAATCTAAAGACACATCAAAAGATAAAACACTAACACGGATACAACCACAAGAAAAACAAACCACTAACAATGCTATGTCACCTTCTACAGGAGTAAGCAATTATACTGAAGCTAGCGGATCAAAGCCTGGGAGCAATACAAAGAAAGATAGGATCACGCAAACTTCAAGTAGTAACAAGACAACAAATAAAGTATAAGACCAACCTAGGATTGCTAAGTCTAGTTTGAATAATGTGAATCGTGTTTCTAAAACAGTCTGTAATGCAAATGTTAAGCATTTTGTGTTGAATGTGAATTCTGAACTTATAGTGCTACCTGTCATGAATATATGTTTGATGCTATTCATGATCTTTGTGTTAGTAAATCTTAATGATGTGCATGCTTGTGTCAAATCTAAGTTTGTGAAATCTAGATCTACTAAGAGCAACAAGAAGAAAATGTAGAAACCTACTGGTAAAGTTTACACTAATGTTGGATATAGCTAGAAACCTACAGGACAGACCTTCATTGTAGTTAGTGAACCTCATTATAGTTAGAAATACACAGCCCTTGAAAGTAGGATAAATCTCCACTAAAGTTAGTGCCTCCAAGAAATACATACAACAACACCAGATAAGCCAACACAATCAAGTAAGTAACAAATCAGGGAAACTCAAATATATAAACATGTTAGCATCAAAGTAGTTGATTTGTGTGAAATACAAAAGTCCGTTATTATCCTAAAAAAGGCCCAATTAAACCCTAAACAAGACTAAAAATGTAAAGATATGCATGTTTGTTTTTTGTGTTTTGATGTTGCAGTACGGATAAGACAAAAATCACAAGAAAACCATCAAAAACGGGCAAACACGGGCACGAGAAACAGAAGAGTACAAGAGAGCCAAAGATTCAAAGCCAAAGTCAAAGAAAGTCAACTTCAGTCAACTATGGGTCAATCATAAGTCAACCACTAGAAGACAAAAACCTAAATGTTACCCAAATAGTCCCTCAAGTTTCAAAAATCACACAAATGGTCCCTAAACCTAAATAGGCCATACCAGATCCATAAGCCCAAAAAATCATAAGCCCAATACCCTTTTATAAAGCCACAAGGACCATTTTGTCAATTACGAAAGTCCTTTAATATACCTTACTCTTTAATAAACCAACACAAGGAACTAATCTTGCCAAAGCCCCCAAAACCAAACCTCTACCCTTTAAACCCCGGGTCCAAACAAACACCCAGGTGAGGGTAGGGATGTAGAGAGAGGGGATCACCGAAAGTTCATTTTTCACTGTTCATAACGTCTTCACCGTTGACCTAGGGTTCCAAAGTCAAGAGGGCTTTTTTTAATAATTGAAGGGTCAAGAATGATGAGGGGGAAAAAGGGTCAAGTACACCATGGCAAGGGATAAACGTCATTCAAGCATTCTCATTGGTGGAAACCCAATGCCACACAGGACATGAAAGTAACACACCAAGGAAAGAATTTGCACTAATTGTACTCACACAACAAGCACAAGTGAGCCTCAAACGGATTGCCAGCTTGGTAATCCGTGTGAGGTCATTTAGTGATCCAACAGATGTAATCACTCCTCCAATGATTGGGAAAATGATTGGCTATGATTAATTGGAGCGTGGGCATCAAGCAAGGCCTAGAAGCTTCAGAGGAGTGCTATAAATACACACACCTCATACTAACATACACATCTAGTTTTTTTTAGGTAGATTTTAGGTAGCTTAAATTTTCTCTTAGCTTAATGTAATTTTTTTAAAATGATTTGTAATTTCCTTTAAAGTAATGTAATCAGTATTTCTTAGTTAATGAAATATAGTTTTTATTGTGTTATAAGCTCTCTCTTTTCATTTAAAAGCTAAAGTCATTTGTCTTAAATGTTAAGCTACTATCCAAAAGCTCTCATAAGCTCATTATAAGCTCTTTCAGTCTCTAAGCTGAAATAGAGCTTAAATTAGTTAACAATTTACTTAAACCTATTAAAATCAGTAATTACCTTTGCAATTTGGACTTTTGAGTTAAGGAAGGGGAGTTAACAATGGATGAACTCCCAAGAACTTATACTGGCTTATTTTAAATAAGCCAGATCTTGTAGCAAAGCTCTAAGAGCAGTTTAAGCCTTGTTTAGCTAGGCTCAAAGTAAGTCTTCTTTAATTTTTAGTTTTAGTTTAATAATTGCTTATTTAGCTTAGATTTGCTTGTTTGCTTATTAATAGTCCTTATCTGTTTTCTTATTCCTTATTTGTGATTTATATGGTTACTTAGTACTTATTCATCAACTGTTTTTAGCTTAAGTGTTATAGATCATAGTAATCTCTTTTCTGTTATAAAAATCAATAAAAACAAAAAAATATCTAGTTTAGTTTGTAGATTTCAATTTCTAGCTTAATAGATTATAGATTCATGTTTAAATAGTTTGTTATAAGCTGTTAGTTATCTGGTATTAATGCGTTGTTAAGTGGATTCTCATTTTAAGCTTTAGCTCAAATCTGTCAAGTGAAATAAAGGAGTATTTGGTTTAGCCTTTTTTGACCACCAAAAGTCAAAGTAAGTTTTCCATTTTAATTGAGTCAGTTTCATTTTCACTTTTAACAATTAGGAAAACCATTTTCAAAAGTTAGATTACAACTTTCAAAAAGTTAGAGCTTAATTTACTTGTTTCAGCACCAGGGGAATTTCCCTTGTTGTTTCACTTGTGAAAAAATTGATCCAAGCCTTCCTAGGCTTGGGTTTTGCTTGTTTAGAGTTCAAACACTCTTATTGAGTTTGTCTATTGCAGGACTTTCCCTTAAGGAAACCTGCTTTGGTTTTTTGTGCTTTGTCAATTGCATCAGTAGTAGTAACTTCAGTTACTACTACTGACCTTTTAAGCTTCATTTAAGCTAGTATAAGTAGTTTTTAGGTTTTGAAAATCAGTGCACAAGTATATTTAAGTTAGAACTAAATTTGTTTAAGCTTAATTTAGAGTAGTTTGCTTATGTGATTAACTGTTTTTAGCTGTCAATTTTGCTTATTGTCATTTTCATTAAGTTTAAAAAAAAAAAGAGTAGACAGCCTTTTTCAATAGCCTTTTCTTTAAGCAAAAGAATTTCAAAATGATTTTAAAAAGATTTTTTAAGTAGTATTTAAGGTAAGCTTTAAGTAGGTGTAGAGCTTATTTGCTTAAGTATCCGTTTGTGTGCTTAAATTTAAGCTCAACAGTCCCCTTAGGGACTCATTGGTAAACAGTTAGCACTTAAGAGCTTATTTAGTTTTCTAGATTATGGTTTGCTTATTTCTAGTTCAAATTAGCTTATTAGGGTAGGTTTAGTTTAGGATAGTTTATATATCTAGTTTTATGCTAATTCAGTTTTTCTACTATTTAGTTTAAGAAAAAGCCCAAATATAGGCTAAGTCTTAACTGTCAACCTTTAGGCTTATTTTCTAGCTTATTAAGTGCTTATCAAAAATAGTTGCCTTTATAAAAAGTGCTTATTCATAGCTTATCTATAACTTTGCTTTTATAAGTTTTGCAAAAAAAATGAAAAAGGGAAACCAAGTAGGTTAAGGGTGAGTCGGGCTCGAACCCCCGACCTCGACCTAGTCTCAACCCTTTCACACACATACTCTTACCGCTATGCCCTTGGGACTTTTCTGTTAGTCCCTCACACCATTAATCTTTTATACTCATTTTGGCCTTATAAGCCAAATAAGCTGTCAAGATTATTTCGTGGCTTATTTTATAAGCTACGACTTCGGGCTTATTTTTCCTAGGATTCATATAGCATAAGCTATTTTCTGTATTTTTTTCTAGAATTATATACTATTAGTTTATATTTGTTAATCTTTTTATTTTCTTTAAAAACTTTAAAAAATCATAAAAAATAGAAAATTAATCAGAAAAATAAAAATCTTTTTTATAAAATTTTCTTTTATCATAAAGTTTGTAGGAAAATTAGTTTCACTTTCGTAGGGTCTAATTTGCAAAAATTCATTATTTAAAGAACGAGTTTTGTTCCCGTTCTCGGTTTTCAATTTTTATCTCTCGTTTTAACTCTGTTTTCGTTCAATTTTTTTTTAACCTTCGTTTTTAGTCAATTAGAATACATTTTAAAAGAAAAATAAAAATTAGGTTTAATTTTATAGAATTTATGTTTTTGGCCTTAGTTTTAGTGTCCCGTTTCGCATTTTTAGTTAAATTTTGAGTTTTCATTAATTATCTTTATGCTTAATTGAAAGTACTTGTTTATTTTAGTCTTTTTAGTAGTTAAACAAATTAAACTTTGTTCTCTCATTCAAATCACAATCCAAGCTAAAGCAAGGTTTCAATTTCACAAGTCGTTGGAGAAACGACCCGGGTGATCATACTTTCCGGTTAAATATACATATTATATTATATATATATATATATATATATCTTTTAGAGTGAATTTTCCTTATGGAATTTTCTTAATTGGTCTTGCAATATATTATATCGTGTATTTTATTAGTATATAAAATTCTACATCAAGTTTTTGGCGCCGCTGCCGGGGACTTGTGTTAAAGATTCCTTCGTTTACGTTTGTTGATTTGGTTTGAAGATCCTTTCGTCCTCAAAAGTTTCATTTTTGTTAAATATTTCAAAAATCCAAAAAATAAAAAATATAAAAAGTAAAAAAATATTTTCTTTTTCTTTTTAGTATAATTATCATAAAAACATATAAAAAAATCAAATATATAAAAAATTGTCCTTTAAAAATAAATAAAATATACAAAGTTAGTAAAAGAACACCAACATATAATACCTTCAATTGAGGTATTATCATAAATAAGTTTTGGTGAACTTGAAAAGTTCCCAAATCGAACCAAAGATTCAAAAACTTGCCATTTGTGTTACTTACGAAGTACGGCTCACCTTGAAAAGAAATTTTTGAGAGTTACCGTGAAGTAAGTTGATTATTTGGATTTAAGTTGTCTTCCGTATATCCGTTTAAAATACTTTGTTAAAAAAAGAAAAAAAATATAATTTCAAAAATCAAAGAAAAAAATTAGTGTAATTTTTGTTTGCTTTTTAATTTCTTTATTTTTAGTGTTCATGCGTCACGACGAACATCAAGCTCGTAATCGAATCGTCGACAACAACAATTATCAACGTTATTGTAGAGGGAGCCCGAGGGTTTCCAATGGGCCGACAATCAAAATCATGGCTCAAATGCTACAAGCTCTCATCGAGGATACGAAGATGCAATATGATGGGTTTCCACCGATAAATGCAAACAATTTTGAGCTTAAACAACAACCTTTGATTAATTTTGTGCAAAGTAATAAGTTCACGGGTAGAACAAGACCCTCATAATCATCTTCGATTTTTCAACAAGGTCACTTCAACGTTTAGACATCCCGAAGTTCCGAACACTTCATTAGCTTTTTGCTTTTTATCATCTCTTTTTAGACGTGAAGCCCAGATTGGCTAGATAAGGAACCACCTAATCAATTCTAAATAACGGTGGAAGATCTTGTCTTCGAATTTCATAAACCAATTCTTTTCCACTTCGAAAACAACTTACCATTCGAAACAAAATTCACTACTTTCAACCAGAACCGAAAGAAACCTTCAACGAAGCATAGAGAAACGTTTCAAAGAACTTCCTTCGACAATGTTCCTCACCATGGTTTATCGGAATTACAACCAACTGATACTTCACAATTCTTGAATACCAATGATCAAAGGTGCCTTAGATTCCACCCCCCGAGGTTGGCAATTTTCTAGATAAGATCCTCCGAGAAGGTTTAGCAAATCGAAAGTTAAATCCACATTGGCGTTATTCAAGAAGTTCGTGTCGAAATGATTCAATAGCGATTACGAATGAACCGATCTTCTACTTCTTCACCTTAAATAATTCTTTTTCCGATACCAACAAATGCCTCCTTACATGAAGACAGGCAAATGCATATTCAAATGAGCCGTTTAGAGAAAAGCGATTAGTGAACAAGAATGCTACGACTCCTGCTACGTCAACAATCGAGAAGTTTGTGTCACAGTGGTTTCAAACCATATTTCAACAATTGCCCATTAACATGGAACGATTTTTCCCAATTTTATGATAACAACATCAATTCCACAACCGCCCGCCGTTGGCAATTTTGTTCAAAGGAATCCTCCTAATTTGGCAAACCAAATGAGACCACCGGGTTTCAATCAACCAAATGTTCAAAGCAACCAAGGAAACCAAAACCGATATCAAGGAAACAATTTCAATTCGAATCAAAACCGTGGAGGAAATTTCAATCAAAACCGCCAAAACAACCAAGGAGCTGTTTATCAAACCCCACCATACCAACCACCAACAAATCACCTTTGGGTTAATCAAGCTTTACCTCCCGTTTCACAAATTCAAGGTGTTTCTAAAACGGATTTTGAAAGTTAATGCTAAGAGCAAGATGCGAACAAGAATAACTACAAATACAGTTGGATAATTTTCAAAGGAACCAAAATGATTTTCAAAGAGTTTACAATGATTCTCAAAAGAAAGCAAGATGATTTTTAGAAGATGATGCTAAGTTTATGCAAAACTATCATATACCAACCAAGAATCCAATATCATCTTCGTTACCAAGCAATACCATTCCAAACCCTAGGAACGAAGCCAAGGCAATTACCACACGAAGTGGTGCCTCATATGACAGACCTCTAATTTCTACTTGCCGTGTTGAACCAGAACCCGAATGAGACAAAGGGATACGAAGCTACCTAGCACCGAAGACATCCAACCTCCTTTGGTCCAAGATCAAAACAAAGACAAAGAATCAATCAAAGAGCCTTCTTTTGCTCAAAAGACCAAGACTAGTTTGCCTTACCCTTCAAGACTTGCAAAAGAGAAAATCCATGAAAAGGATGATATCCTAGCTTCAAAGTTTATGGAAATTTTCCGTAATCTTCACTTTGAGCTAAAGTTTCGTGGATGCCTCTATTCATACTTGCCAAAGTTTGCTTCAATGTTCAGAAAGAATGCTTAATAACAAAGACAATTAATCAGATGAACCAAGAACACCTTTGCATGAAAATTTTAGTGTGGCGATTGTCCTTAAAAGCTTCCGGAAAAGCTAGGTGACCCCAGGTACTATTTCTTATTCCATGTGATTTAGTCGGAGTTTGATAATTGCTTTAGCCCTAGCCCGATTTAGTTGCTAAAGCATAAATTCTCATGCTCCTTTCCATTTGGGAAAAAGCTTGGACACCGCGCCTAAATGATACTAAAATGGTGTTAGAATTAGCCAACTGAACAATTTTCCAACCAACCGTGTAGCCCGAAAATGTTTTTGTCAAGGTAGGAAAGTTTTACTTTCCGTCGGGCTGACTTTGTGTCATGATTTCCAAGGCCGATCCTCGAGTACCGGTTGATACTCGGAGACCTTTCTTAGACAAAAGCTCATCTTTAATTTATTTGTATGAATGAGAATAAACGCTTAGAAATTAAGAATCAATCTTATAACCCATAATGTGGTGATCACCCCTTCCTATTCATACAACAATCTCGAATCTTGAAGTAAATTGATCTTAATGAATAACAATGTGAAGAATAATCCACAAGAAGTCTAGATTTTTCCCGACTCAGTAGGGTAGGCAATCCTTCTCCAGATACGATCCGATTGTTTCAAATCTTCTCCCGACTCACACTACTTTCGGGGATCGTGATTTCAACTTTTATAAGAAGTTTGATACATTGCTTGCTATAGCGCTAGATCCAAACTTCACCGGAAGTTGATGAAGCTTATTATGACCTAAAGGGGGACATTCTCCTTCTCGAATCTCTTATCAATAGTGATCCTTCGCCATCACCAAATCAAGGAAATTACTTATCGGAAATCAAGAAAGAGCTTAAAGTTTGTAAATCTGTCGAATCTTCAATCGATGAACCTCCTGAGGTTGAACTTAAGGACTTACCACCTCATCTCGAATACGCATGTTTAGCAGATAACAACAAGTTACCTGTCATAATTGCCAAAGATTTGAGCGGTGATGAAAAGACCGCTCTCATAAAGGTTCTTAAATCCCGAAAGCAAGCAATTGCTTGGAAGCTCTCTGGCATTAAGGGTATTAACCCAGAATTTTATAAAATTCTAATGGAAGATGACTATGAACTAATGGTCCAACATCAGAGAAGGGTTAATCCAAAGATCCATTAGTCAAAAAAATAGGAATGAAAAACATCTTGACACGCTGGATTTGATCTACCCAAACTCAGATAGACCTGGTGAGCCTATGAGGTACAGTTGTTTACCAAAGAAAGGAGGAATGACCGTAGTAACCAAAGATGAAAACGAATTAGTGCCGACAAGACTTGTCACCGGGAATGGAGAGTATGTAAAAGCTTATCGTAAAGTTGAACGAAGCTAAAGAAAAAGACCATTTCCCTTTACCGTTCAGTAATTCAAATTCATTGAGAGAACTCGTAGGAAATATGGGTACTGCACTCGTGTTTCCTCAGATGGTTTTCTCGTGTCTAGGTTTATTTCCAAATTCCAATTGATCCTAATAGAACAAAAAAGACACATTCCACCTGCCCCAACGGAACGTTTGCTTATCGCCGTCATTGCCATTTGGTTTATTGCAATTGTGCACCAGGCAACATACACAAGGTGTATGATGGCAATCATCATAGACTGATGAAAAGACAATGGAAGTCTTTCCATGGATGCTTTCACGACTTTTGGAAATTCTTTTTCTACTTGCCTCACAATTAGAAAAAATGCTTAAAAACGGTGTGAAGACACAACTTAGCTCTAAATTGGCAAAAAAGCCATTTCATAGGTGAAAGAAGGTATCGTACTCCCGAGTACATAATAACTGCGAAGAAAGGAATTGAAGTCGCAAAAAGCTAAGAACGATGTGATTTCTAAGCTAACCCTCAACCCAACCAACCGTTAAGGAAATCGAAGTTTTCTCGGCAATGCTGTTTTTACCAGCAATTCATCAAAGACTTTTCAAGGATCTCTCGAACCATGTCCCATCTCCTTAGAGAAAAACAACTCCTTTCATCTCTCGGAAGATTGGCATTCACTTTTCAAACCTTAAAAGAAGTTAACGGAGCTCCCAATTCTCTTTGCTCCAATGGGACCAACCTTTTGGAAATCATGTGTGATGCAATTAGATATATCAATAAGTTGCGGTTCTAAGGGGTCAAAGGATTGAGAAGCATTTTCGACCAATTCATTATGCAAGTAAGACGGTGACCAAAGCAGAATCAAACTATACAACAACCGAAAAAGAGATGCTTGTAGTTGTTTACGCTTTTGAGAAGTTTCGATCATATCTAATCATGAACAAAAGATATGTTTTCACTGACCATAATCCGCATGAAATAACCTCTTCAACAAGAAAGACGCCAAAGCAAGATTGCTTAGATGGGTCTTACTTCTTCAAGAATTCGATTTTTCAGTGATTGATACCAAAAGGACTGAAACATGCAGCCCCGATCACCTCTCTCGTCTTGAAAACCCGTATGAGAATGTTTTTGATACTAAAGAGATTAATGAAACCTTTCCTCTTGAAACATTGAATACAGTGACTTCTCATGATAATCAAAGCACCCCGTGGTTTGCCGACATTGCAAATTACCACGCGGGGAATTTTCTAATCAAAGGAATGTCAATTCAACAAAAGAGGAAGTTTTTCAAGGATATAAAGCATTACTTTTGGGATGATCCCTATCACTTTCATACATGTGCGGATCAAAACAACCTAAGGTGTGTATTTTGCCAAGAAGGCTCTTGAAAATCCTCAAAGCTTGTCATGAATGACCTACCGGGTTGCCATCATAGTGCAAATATTAACCGACGGAAAGATTTATGCCGGTTTCTTTTGCCTATCGATTTATATAAGGATGCTTACGAATTGATCAAATCATGTGATGGCAAGTCAAAGACAATGCAAATTTCACATCGTGATTAGATGCCTCAAAATTCAATCCAATTTTGTGAAAATTATTGATGTATGGGGTATTGATTTTATGGGACCTTTTCCGTCATCGAGAGGAAACAAATATATTCTAGTAGCCGTCGATTATCTTTCCAAATGGGTTGAAGCCAAGGCGCTCCCCACCAACGAAGACAGAGTAGTTGTCAAATTTTTGAAATCCCTTTTCTCCCGATTCGATGCACCGAGAGCGATTATAAGAGATCGTGGGACCCATTTTTGTAACGACAAATTTGATAAAGTTATGTCTAAATATGGTGTCACACATCGTCTTTCTAGCGCTATACCACCCACAAACTAGTGGTCAGAGTCGAGGTGAACGATCGTAGAACTTAAAAGAATCTAGAAAGGATAGTAGGAAAAATTGCTGTGCCTCATGGTCAACAAGTTAGACGATGCTTTGTGGGCATTCTGAACCGCTTATAAGACTCCAATTGGATTCACTCCTTACAAGTTAGTTTATGGAAAAGCGTGTCACTTACCCGTCGAACTAGAACACAAGGCATATTGGGCTCTTAAGCATGCCAACTTCGATCTCAAAACCGTGGGTGATCATCGAAAGCTCCAACTCAATGAACTTAACGAGCTTCGAGATCAAGCTTATGAGAATTCATTAATCTACAAGGAGAAGACGAAGAAACTTCATACCAAAAGATCAAGACTCGACATCTACAATGTTTGGTAACAAGTTTTCTTTCAACTCCCGATTAAAGAATTTCCTCTCGCGAAAAGCTTCATGTCCCGAATGGTCCGACCCTTTCACCTATTATCGAAGTTTTTCCTTATGGCACTGCCAAATTGTCTCATCCCGATGGTTCTAATTTCAAAGTCAACTTCCACCGCCTTAAGCATTACTATGGAGGGGATACACCACCATTGGTTATCTCGGATCTCCAAACTTTCCCTAAGGAAAACTAAATTCAGGGATCGAGTTGAGCTTGTGACTCGGTGACCAAAAACAAGCCGCTTCGTGGGAGTTCACCCCATGCTTATCCATTCTCTTTCTATTTTCTTAAATAATGTGTTGTGATGTGTTGTGGCTATTCTCTTTCGGTTTCTTGTTGTTTGTTGTGATTTTTGCAGGATTGACCCAACAATTTCTGAAGACTCTCGTGTCCGTTGTTGTATCCTGTTTCACTCGAGCTTTTCATCCTTTGTTTGAAATTAGTTTGGGGAGATCCGATATCCTTTCATCGTATCGGATTTCACGTTTTAACTTCATAATTCATAACACGGCTTAGATTTAATTTACTGTAGAGACCGCGGGCCTTAAACATTGAGGACAATGTTTCGTTTTAGTTTGGGGAGGGAATCTATCGATTTGATGTTACCTGCTTATTGTTTTGTTCTCACATACCCGTTTTCCCCCAAAAATAGCAAAAAAATTAAAATTTTCAAATCTTATTTGTAGAAAAAAAAATTATTAAAAAATAAAAAAATAAAAAATATTAGTAGTTGAAAATAAAATTAAAAATTAAAAAAAAATAATAAAATAAAATAAAATAAAGTGTTAAGACACGAATGTAGGGTTTTACTCGTTGGTAAGAATAATGAAGAAGTACTTTTTGCCCAGTCGTACGTGTAAGTTCTAGCTTTCTCCCTTTACAATTAATGATAATATTATTTGTGCTAGTCTCATGTAGACCTATTAAACATCTATACTTGAAATCATCTAGTAAAATGAAGACGTGTGCAAATCTCAAGTAGATTTTTAAATATGAACGAGTTGGATTATATAGGCTAAATAATTGAAATTTTCTTTATTAGAGATTTTAAACGCAAAGGATAAGAGATGATAGGCGATTACGAATTAGGATGCTAAACAAAGTTTAATTAGGAAAACTTAAAGGCTTATAAATAACTTAGTGGTTATTCTTCCGAGTTACTTAAAATGTGTTAATTAAACGTGTTCTCTTTAATTTTTTACAAATTGAAAGGTTTTTACTCTTAAAAGTCTAATCACAATATCTGAGATAAAAAAGCTTTATCGATAGATGAATCAAAAATAAGAATTTTAGTTCAAGTTTATACTTTGGTTTTCTAAAACGAAATTTTTCTATTTGCAAAAATAATATGTCATATTATAATAAAAAAAAATAATAATAAAAATAAAAATTCTATAAAAATGTAGTTGGTAAATAAAAAGGATGCAAGTTATAAATCCTTAGTGTTAATAATTAATATACAAACTCCATCGTAATAAAGTACATGGGCATTTGTCGGTTCGCTCCCGATGTGACATCGAAAGAAAGGATGGAGGATGTATATTTAGGGTTGGTATCATAATAAGTACGCGAGCTCTTGTCGGAGGCGTGGCCGATGTGTCGTTGAAAGAAAAGTGATACCGAATTCCTAGCCTAATAATGTAAATAGAAATAATAATGTTGCAAAGATAGAAAAATAAATAGTAAAAATTTCATTTTCTAAAACCAAGGTATTCTTTTGAACTAAGGTTTGCAAAAGTCTACAAGGCTTTTTCATCGGAAGTTCATGCGTTTCGGTTAGTATTCTCCAGATGGGGTGTCAAAAGCCTTAGCACTTACCCGATGACGGTGGGATTGCTAGAGAAGAAAGTCATTCATAGGACAAGTGAACCAACGATGTCTTAGCTAAGGAGGTTTTTGTTTGCTTTGAGATGTGATCTTGCTAAGTGATTAACATATTAGCCCAAAAGGCCCATGTGTAAAGCTTGGTCGGATTTCAACTATCTAAATATGTGGATTTAATGGTTTAAATTAATTTGAACACACACACCTAAATATATGATTTATGTCGGGAAGAGGAATTCACAAGTTGTAATTATAAGTAGTCTTAGCATCTTAGTTCGTAATTAGCAGTGATCTTATTTTTAAGCTTAGCATGGGAAAAGTGAAAAATCGGGGATGATGAAGTTATCTTTTAGACACTTAATTGTGCTTTTTGTTCTATGATCCTAAAAGTTACCAATGAGGTAATGAAAACAATACATTATGTCAACACAAATAAGTTGTAGTTAGGTAGTTAATTATCAAGAAAAATCATAAAAAGAGAAAAATCTTTGAAAATGGGAAATCGGGTGTTTTATAACTTGTGATCTCTTATCTCTCTCAACAAAAATCTTTGCTACTTTTCAAAGGTTTAGTTTGGGGAAGTTTCGAGGTATTTGGTTATAAGGCATGTGATATTGCGTGAGGACACACAATCGTTTAGTTTGGGGAATTTTGATAAGTGTAGAATACACATATCCATTTATGCTTAAAATAGCCCAAATAAACTCAAAACAGACCAAAAATAGCAAAAATATGTTTGTATTTGTGTTTTGTGTGTGCAGGTATGGATATATGAAAAATCACAATAAAACAGTCAAAAACAGGCAAACACGGACACGAGAACGAAAGAGTGAGCAAAAGCCGGAAGCAAAGCCAGGAAAAGTCAAGCCCTCAGTCAAAATGGTCAAATCATGGTCAACAAAAGTCAACAAAACCCACAATATTCCATTTTCACCCTCCAAGTTTCACTAAAGTCCAAAAATAGCCCCTCACCTCTTATTGGGCCTTAAAAACCTTAATGGGCCCAAAAACCCCTCACCCGGATCCTTAAGCCCACTTAGTCAAGCCCATTTCTCCTTTTAATAAACCACGAGGGACTAGATTTGCAATTTCCCTAAACTCCAACTGAATTTAACCCGATTTAGTTAAAACTTTGGGCGCCAAAATGAGATACTATTCACCCGTCATCCCAAAATTACCATTCACTCAAATCAAAGGGGTTTTTGAAATTAAGGGGCAAGAAAGTCTATTCAAGAGCTCACTAACAATATTACAAGGACAAATCAGTCTAATCAAGGGAATTTACTAGCTCACTTTCATGAGGGGGCCACGTCAGCAATGGTGAAAGCACAAGGGGTGTGGGTTTTTGCACTAAACACACTCACACAACTAGCACAAGCTGTCACATCAAAGAATGACAGCTTGGCAATCCGTGTGAGTGTGTTATTGATCCAACGGCTCAAATCTTTGATCCAATGATTATGACAATGAGTGGTGAAGATTGAAGGATTGAAGAGCAAGGCAAGGCATCCTAGAAGCTTCTTTCAGCACCTATAAATAGGGCCTCACTCTCCACACACACACACGTAGCTTTGAGGATAAATTTTAGCTTAATTTCGTTTTTAGCTTAATTTTACTTTAAAATCTTGTAATTTCCTTTTAAATATTGTAATAAAGATTTCTATTAATGAATTCAGTAGTTTTTAATCTCTTTTAAGCTCTCTTATTTACTTAATAAGCTCTTATTTTACCTTAAATTGTTAAGCTAAATAGCCATAAGCTACTCATAAGCTCTTTTAGTCTATAAGCTAAAATTTGAGCTCAATAGGCCTTAATATTACTTAAGCCTCAAATCAACTTAATATCTATACATTATAATCTTTGAAAATGGATTGTGGTAAGCTCTAGGAAGTTGGTTGCAATGGACGACCAAATGGACTTAACTCCTAGCTTATTAATAAGCTAGGA
>BQNB010133252.1:0-18496 GCA_026074375.1 Tanacetum coccineum
ATATCAAATAGTTTATAAGGTGTTAGCGAAATGATTTATAAAACGATGGTAAAAGTTTATAAACGTCAACATAACAAGTTAAAAGATGAAAACACGTAAGTTTGTAAAATGGTTTGGAAAGTAGTTTGTGAGATGATAGTTAAATAATATTTTTTTAGAAAATGACAAAATGGTTCATAGGATGACAACAAAATTACTTATGAAATGGTACAAGAATAGTTTATAAAATGCTAGCAGCGGAATGATTTGATAAGATGGTAGTGATTTAAGGAGTAGCTTACTTAATTAAATAGAGAAATTAAGTGTAATTGACGGAATCGTCATGACACATACATTAACAAGAAATTTAAAACATCCACTCAATACAACGAAATTTATAGAAAAGTACTAATGCGAATATAGTCTAAGAAGACTTTGACTTAGGTCACTAGGTAAGGCGGGAAGATCTCTTCTTATGCATTGGTCTTGTCTTTAACGACACTAGAGTTCTCGCGAGCTTTTTCCTTCCAAATTTGGTTTACTTGGTTCTGATTTCTCAAATTCTAGCATTCATTCCTAAAATGTTCTAGCCTTCCACATTCATAGCAAGTGGTGGTAGCCTTTAGATTTTCCACATGGGTTCTCTGGTTCATTGCAACAACGGATGCCCTACAATCCCTAGTCATGTGGCCAACCCTCTTACATTTACTACACTTCACATTACACGGCCCAACATGATGCAACTTACACTTGTTGCAGTGAGGTAAATTCCCAACATAAGCCTTTTTTCCATTGGATTTAATAGTGTAAGCCCTTCCCACATCTAGTTTCTTGAAGGGTGGTTGTCGTGGCATACGGTTATCCTTTGATTGGTTCCTCTTGTTGTTAGCGCTCTTTTCTATCGGGGTTTCATGTCGTATGACCTGATTCATCGAATCGTGAGTCATGCGGATTTTTGTCGCGCAGATAGCAATATCTTCAATAGCATCACTAACTCGTTGAGCTACAATCTGGTTAATCTCTACAGAAGTCATTCCTTGTCTCGATGCCGACATTCTCTTCAAAATTAAGAGAAGTAAAAGAAAGATAAAGTAAGTCGGCTTCCCCAAAGTCGTGTCCTAAAGATGAAATGTTGCAAGGTGACGGTTTAAAGTCGTGTTCAACTTAATCGGTATGCTTCTAGGTGACCGTATGAGACGACGTAGGAGTTTCAAAGGTGAGGGACGGGGGCTCAACTTGCATTCGGGTTTGGATAGTACGATAACCTAGAGTCGGAAGACTGTGACGAGTTTCGATGTTGTGTAAAATAGTATAATGTAAATTTATGAAATAGTTTTAATAACCATCGTATCACTAACGATGCCTTTGGAAACATTTAGAGACCATTGTGCCACTCACAATGTCTTAGGAAAAATTTAGTATTATATAGACAACTTCTATAACAAAATATATACGTAAGGCAGACGTAAACGTAGAGAAAAGATAAACGCATGGCAGAGGTAAACCCATATCATAGTAGGCTCAAGGCGAAATGACGTATAAAGTAATTATGGGAATATGATATATATAAATTGCGCTTATATATATACATATATAGAATGCTACTATTATTAGATACATATATAAGCAGGTAAGCACGTAGGATCATATACTGGTTATAGACCAGACCTAAATATACTTCCTGGTTCTCTATAACTTTGGCTCTGGATACCAATCTGTCACACCCCCAAACGGGGCCTGGACTGAAACACGTGTCCGGGGGCGTGACATCATAATACACATCTATACAAAGAACGACCTCTAAGGGTACATTTAAAAATCCAACATCGTTGCATTGATTAAAATAGTTAAAGTTTTACATAGGCCCAACGATAATATGCGGAAGCGAATAAAAGGTTTTAAAGTTTGACAACGATGTTAACATAGATAATAATAATTCTTGAAAATCGGTCCAATGCAAGGCAACACCAACAAGCAAGCAAAGACATCCATAGCTAAGCACCTGAGAAAAACATGCTAAAACTGTCAACATAAAGTTGAGTGAATTCATAGGTTTGAATTTAATATTAAAAGTGGACCACAAGCTCGCAGTACGCACGTGACATATATAACAGATACAAATTCACATAAAAAGCATTTATGTTTGCACTAAGCTCATGACACCGAAGCTCAATTTAAAAAGAAGCATTTTATATGCCAAATAGTATTCCTCGCCCTAAAGGTATCTGACCAGGATCACCTATTGACATTCCGACATGGTATATATCCGTTTGTTCGGACCTCTGAAACTAGTAAGCGCTACTTACCCGGATAGGGATAATTAGTCCCAATAGATCTATTTATAACATTCACGCTTACTTAACCAGTACGGTCGGTTAAGCAATTGACGGTTCATGATAATTCAGGCATTAGTGGTATATTCGCTACTTAGGCAACACGTAATCAGGAAAAGGCAACGTAAAGTAACTGTGTCCATAGTTTAAAAGCAAGCAATGTTTCTCAACCAAAACAGTAGAGTAAAAGTAGTAAAACGTGGGGCTATGAACCCACCTTAGTAAAATGATCAAATGATAATTACGTAAGTAAAAGATGATATAGAAATCTAGCCGCGATCTAGAATAATAACGCGTCTCAGAATCACGAAAAACATGCCAAGAATTGCACAATATGTTCATCAACAAAAGACATCCATGTGTGTTTGCTTTGTTTTGATTATCAAATCATGAAGAAATAAAATCATATAGTTTTTCGTTAAGTTTCAAGATTCGGCAGTTAAATCAAAAAATTACTATTTTTAGAAGATTTCTATTTAGGGACGTTAATACGTCCCCTAAAGTTTATAAAGGTTTCCATATTTTCAAAACGCCTAACGAGCCTTACATCACTTAACTTCCAAAGTCCTTTCCGCTAAATTTTTACAAACTTATCTATTTTTAGTAATTTAATCGATTTCCTAAAATATGTTAACGACGTCTTTAAATGATACTAATCAATAGGTATGTGTTACTATATGTTTCGCTAGTGTTTAGAAAGTCCAAAAATGTCTGAAAGTGTCCGAAAACTCATTTTACTATTCACATCAGCACACTATTCATCCGGTTTTGTCAAAAAATGTTTCAAGTTTCATTTGGCTATAACTTATAAGTTTTTAATCCAATGTTATGTGCGATATATGAAAAACTATCTATTCAAAACGAGCTCTCCAAAAACTACTTTTACGCCTAATGAAAACATTTTTAGGTCGACCAAAACCCCAAAACAAATTCGGGACAGCAAGCACTTTTTGTCAAAAACGCAACCAAAATCCACCCAAACTTCACAATAGTGCCTAATCTAGCCTAATCTCCATTCACAACTAATCCACAACAAAACCACACCTAAATCTAACCTAATCCCTTCATTTCTATTGTTGCAACACTCATTCAACTCTCATCTCACCAAGAACATAATATTTAACTAGTGAAATAAAGTAGTATCATTATTTATGAAATCTTGTCTTTAAAATCTTTCAAAAATTAAAACACAACATATGGATGTATGGATCTTGAACATATAAGAAGAACATAAGAAAAACCACAAAGAAAGATTCAAAATACTTACAAGAATGAAGAACAAGAAGCAATAACACAAGATCTATACCCAAAATCACTAGATCTTGAAAAACCCCAAATAATAACCAAACCCTAATTTGTAGATCTTGAAGAAAACCCTTGAAATCAAATGAAAACCTTCTTGTAATAACCTTGGATCTTGATAAAATGAAGTATGGAATGTGTGAATCTTGGTAAAAATCAAAAGTATGGATTGTGTATGTGTGTTTGTGTGTGTCGTGAGCTAGGAGAGAAAAGAAAGGGGAAAAGAAACTTTTGTGAGGCTTGCAAGAGAAAAAATGACTTAAATCCTTTATCACTTGGTTTAAATAGGGGAAAAATAGGGTTTTGGGTGAGTATTGGCTTAAGTCAAGTGGCTTGAGCCACTTTCTTTTGGTCCTTGTTGGTTCGATCGGATTGGAGCAGGGGGGAGGAAAAGAACAAAAACTTTGCCTTTGGCTCCAAGTTGAGCTTAAATGGCTAGTTAGTGGAATGGTGGTCCATGGTCAACATGTGAAGTGTAAGAAAAATGGCTTCTAGTGAAGTACAAAACAAACATATCACTTTCTCATCTTACATGCACACATGGGTGAAATTTTCAAAATAAGATGCCATTTAATTAATTTTGAGAATGCATGTGTGTATATTTCATGGGGTTAGGGGAGTGGAGGGATGTGAACAAAATTTTTGGCTTAAGAACATGAGATGGACGATAACTAAAGTTTACACGAAAAGATTGCGGGTTTTCGGGGTTCCGTTTGATCAAAAACGCGAAAAACGCAATTTAAACGTTAAAGCGTAAAAATAAATACCGAGAGTGATCGTAAACTACGAAACACTTAGAAAAGATAAAATAACTCATATAATATCTAAACTTATCAAAATCCAAAGTCGGAACGCGTCCGATGATGTTTTTCAGATTTACGCTGTTTAACTTCCCGGTAAACTGCCGGATTTAAACGTAACGTATAAAAATAAAAAATAATGATCGGAAAAGTTTAAAATATTGACCGAAAATTCTCGGGGTGTGACATAGAAGATGGAAACATTGTTCCATATCAACAACTGCCTAGAGAAGTACCAAGTAAAGTATGCTACTTGCACCTTGTTGAACTGTGCACTAAGTTGGTAGAACTCACACAAGAGAACCATTGGAACTGATGCTGCATTTGCCATGTCATGCAGAGAGCTCATGAAGCTAATGACTGGGGTGTACTATCCAAGGAGTGAAATTTAGACTTAGGAAATAATTACACAGATCATCACAAGTGTGACAAAGCAACAACACTAGGAGAAGCACTCTAGGGAGTAATACATGATTAAGTAAACACAATCTTTTATCTTATAGTTATCACCGTTAGTTTAGATTGTTATTTAGTTTGTTAGCTAAAACTAAACCCACCTCTCAAATACATGATTTTACTGCTTTCCTATAAATATAAAAATACAAAAAGAATCATCCCTCAACCCTCAGAATTCTGTTAGGTCATGATCAAGCCTTCCTAACCTATTCCCCGACGGATCGATAAACAACCCCGAGCTTGCATATACTTACACCAACGATTTGGTTGCACTGCCTAGGGAGTTTAAAACTTCATGTTAAGTCCTCGATGACCGCATCAAGTTTTAGCGCCGCTGCCGGGAATAGTTAGGTTTTGATCATATTTAACATAGTTTACTCGCTTAAATTCCTTTAAGTGAGATCCTTTAATCTGTTTTTTAGCTTTCTTGTAGTCCTATACTTCTTCTTCCCTCTCTCCCCTTTCTGTGCCTTTTGTTTGTAATTTCTTTCGTTCGCCATACCCCCCGTGATGTATGAAAGACCACTACCATACCCTTTCGAAACCCTACCACGAACCATAACCTTAACTATTGGATGAATTACCTTGGTGTTCCAACAACATCAAGATGAACCTATCTACGATGCGTGGACTCGTTTTAAAAACTTAATCCAAAGAGTCCCTCATCATGACCTCGATTTATGGTCCCTTACTCAATTCTTTTATGAACATGTCGACGACTATACCCGAATGGACCTTGACTTTATAGCAGATGGGAACCTTAGGGAATTAAGAGGCGAGGAAGCATGGGAACCCATAGAAAATTTCGCCTAAGGCCAAAAAGAATGGGACAATCCACCAAACATTATTTCTGAACAAGAAGTAGCAAATTTGAAGGCTCAAGCAAAATGATTGTTTGGAAATAAGAATGTTTGAGTTAAGATGAATAGAGGTATAGCATAGGATAAGGTGGAAAATCCGGACCCACAAAGTGCTCCACAAGTCCTCCCATCATTTGAGGAATACACACCGCCCGTGAGCTTACCAAGAAGAGTCGAAAAAGACTTAGGAACCCCGATAGTGGAAAGAAACCTCTAGAACGAACAAAACTAGAGGAACTAGGCTTGATTTATAATCACAAACTACTCTTAGTTCTAGGGAGTTTCCTAGTTTTTGTGGAACCAGAGCCAAACCTTTACTCAATAGTTCATCCTTATATGTAAGTTTAGGAGCTGTAATAGGCCCTGAACCACCCATCAAACCACATAGTCTGAATAGTTCTAGGATGAAGGTAGTAGATTATTTACCACACACAAACATCGCCTTCACATACGTGGCATATTCCCAATCCTAAGGGTGTGTATGTTATTATATAACCCGTATAGAGACCTAAAAAGACATTATGGATTTAAACCGGGCTTATTAGGAAAAAGTGTATCCCTAGGTGTTGATATTTCAAATTGGGAGATGTTTGATAATGATTGGGGATTAGAATCTAAGAAAGTTTCTCCTTGGTATGTGCTTAATTACACATTACTGTTTTCCATTTAAAAACGGACTTAATGGACCAAAAAATACGTACACAAAAATACATTGTATTTGCATGTTTTGCATTTGTATATGCTGGAAACGGCTATTAAAGAAAAATGACAAAAACAAAGCCTAAAGCGAAAAAAACGAGTACGAGACGGAAAGGAGCGTTAGATAAAAGTAAATCAAAGTCCTAAAGCCAATGTCAATGTCAAAAGTCATCCCAAAGTCAACCTTAAAAAAGTCAAAGTCAAAGACGAAGCCGTAAACGAAGAATTACTTAATAGGCCCACCCGCACCCATGGGCCAGGTCAGCCCATTAAGATAATACATGAAGACTTATAAGCCTTATACTTTTAAAAAAGGGCCAAACTCTTTTTATTATAGCCGGCCCAACAAACAAGCCCAAAACCATAACCCATAAACACTTAACAAGCCTGTTATCCCATCACCCTTTTAACCTAGGACTAACGGTGTAAACAATTACCAACCTCAAGGGCTTAATCTGCCAACTCCCCCAAAGTTATATCACCACAAGGACCATGTGTGCAATAACCTTATACAAGTTGAGGGACCATTCTTGCCATATCACCAAACCTTTACCCTGCATCAAACTACTGTACATCTTCCCCATTTTCCCGCCTAAACCCTTGCCCTACTATTCATTATCTTTTACCCCCTACACCCTGCAACATAAGACAAACCCATCACTATCCCATCAAACCCCACATCACATGGGTCAATTGCCACACTGGCAATCCCCAATTACACCATTGGTCAATGAAAACAAAAAGGAAATGAAGGGCCATGATCAATTGACTTGGGCACAATGCAAGATGGAAGGCTGAGATGATTTTTGTGACTCTCTTCACACAACAAACACACCCTTGTTCTGTCTCACAAAAGAAACACAAACGTGTGAAGACAAAGAAGACCAAGACTTAAGACTTTAGCTATATATAGGACACATTGTAAGCCTTGAAGGCATCTAGTTAATTTTTACAGCTTATTTTTAGTTTAACTTAGCTTATTTGTACTTTCTTTTTAAAAGCCTTGTATTGTTTTTAAGATTTAATGAAATTTTAAGTTTTATGTCAAATTCTGTTTTCAAAGATTAAGTCATTCTACTACTGTTAAAAGTCTTTCATAAGCCACTTTAAGCTCTTATTTAAGCATATAACTAATCTGTTTTCATTTAAATACTAAGTACTTAAGCCATTTTTACCAAAAATCACAAAAAAATATTTGAAGAATCTTGGAGCATGGTGTATTTTGGATGGCCATGGGATAGAACCTCATGGGAGGTATTAGGATAATGTATTGGTAGTGTTTAATCATTCACAAAAGCTTGGACTTTTGTAAGATTTCCATTTTCCATTTTCTTGCATTTTACTGTAGCTTAGTTTATTTCTGGCTTATACTGCTTATTGCTTGTTCCTATCTGCTTATTTATGTTTGTTTATTATGATTGGTGCTTGTTTAGTTTAGTTTGTAGTTTAAAAAATCATTTGTGCAAAGTTTTCCTAAATCTGTCTTAAATTAGCTTGTTAAATTGCATAATCTGTTCTAGCTTAATTCATTGCTTATTGGTTGTTGAAATTTGATTAATATTGTCTTTTTAACTTTAACATCTGGTATTTTGAGAATTGTGCTTAAATCAGTCTTAATCAATTTTAAAATGACTTTTAAAAACTTAAAGGGGTGTTTGGGTCAAGGGACAGAATGGGTCAAAAATGTTTAAAATACCATTTGGGTTGCTAAGACAACTTTAACATCCTTATTTAAGTTGTTATAAGCTGTTTTAAAAGGTTTTTAAGGTCTTAAAACTAGTTTTGTGGTTTGGTCTAATATGTGTCTAAATCTGTGTTATCAAGAACAGTCCCATGTGCTTATTTGATTTAGCCTTCAAAACTAGTCTTTAAACTTTGTTTTTGTGTTGTTATTCATATCCAAAAGCAGTAGTGCAAAAGCCTTTTAGTTTACTTGTGTTTTCATCAAAATCTGTCAAAGTTCACCAAGTCTTGAAAATTTGAGAAACTGCTTTTTCATTTCCATTTTTTGGCTTTACCTTAATTTCAAAATGCCTTTTGATTCTTGTTACAAGTTCTTTGAGGACCAAATTCTATCTGTTTGAAGGTTTTATTGCCATAAGGTTCTGTTTGTGCACTTATTTTTAAGCTTAAAAGTTGAAATTTTCAAAGTAAAAAAAAAGTTAAGTCTTGTAAAAAATTTTGAAAACCAGCTTTTTCATAAGCCTTTCTTATATGGCTCATTTGAGTTTCAAAACTCCTTTCTGATTGTTGATTAAGAAGCTTATTATTCAACGCTTTTAGGGCATATAAGCCCCCCTTTTTTTTTAAAAAGCCATAAGGTTCTGTTTAGGGTTTCAAATTAAGCCCTAATCGTGAACATAAGGGGGGGGGGCTTGTATGGGTAACTGTTTATGGGCATAAGTGCTTATTTGCCTTTTTTATGCTTTTTGCTTATTATTTTTGCTTAATTTAGGTTTATATCTGCTTATGAGGTTAGTTTTAGCTTAATTTAGCTTGTTCTACTTAGGGTAGAGCTTATTTGAGCTTATTTGCATTTTTAGCTTATCATTGTAAGTTTAAAAGCCTTCCATGTCATTCTATCATTTTTAGCTCATTTCTGCTTATTTCCATTTGCTTATTTTTTTAAGTAAAAAAAAAAAAAAAAGAAGAAAATAACCTAAGTTCTCATTCCCCAATTTTTTAAACTTACCCTTTTTTTTTTATCTAACCAAATAAGCAAATGCAAATAAGCAAAAATGAGCTAAAAATGACAGAATGACATGGAAGGCTTTTAAACTTACAATGATAAGCTAAAAATGCAAATAAGCTCAAATAAGCTCTACCCTAAGTAGAACAAGCTAAATTAAGCTAAAACTAACCTTATAAGCAGATATAAACCTAAATTAAGCAAATACAATAAGCAAATGAGCACAGATAAGGCAAATAAGCACGTACGCCAAAAACAGTCACCCAAACAGCCTTAGGGGTCACTTTTAGGCTTAATTTTAAACCCCTAAACAGAACCTTATGGATTAAGGGCTTATATGCCCTTAAAGCTTGAATAATAAGCTTCTTAAATCAACAATCAGAAAGGAGTTTGAAACTCAAATGAGCCATAAAAAAGGCTTGACTGCCTATACTCAGAGATTCCAAGAGCTTACTATGTTGTGCACCAAAATGGTTCATGAGGAGGAGGACCAAGTTGAGAGGTATATTAGAGGTCTCTCGGATAATATCCAGGGTAATGTGATCGCCGCAGAGCCCACGAGACTCCAAGATGCTGTTCGGATTGCCAACAACTTAATGGACCAAAAGTTAAAGGGATATGCTGTAAAAAATGCTAAAAACAAAAGAAGATTGGAAGTCAATCAGAGAGATAACCGTGGTCAGCAACCACCATTCAAAAGACCAAATACTGGAGGTCAGAATGTAGCAAGAGCCTATACGGCTGGAAACAATAAGAGGAAACCATATAATGGACCGTTGCCTCTCTGTAACAAGTGTAAGCTTTACCATGAAGGACCATGCACAGTGAGATGTGGGAAGTGTAACAAGGTTGGGCATTTGACCCAGGATTGTAAGGTCACAATCTCCACTACTTCTACTCAGAGGGGTCAAGTAGTGAATCAGAGGGTTGTAACTTGTTTCGAGTGTGGAAGACAAGGACACTTTAACAGTGATTGCCCAAAGTTGAAGGATCAAAACCGCGGAAACAAAGCTGGAAACAAGAATGGAGTTGGTGAAGCAAGAGAGAAAGCATATGTTCTAGGTGGAGGAGACGTAACCCCAATTCAAATGTCGTCAAGGGTACATTTCTTCTCAACAATCATTATGCTTTCATATTATTCAATTCGGGTGCCGATAGAAGTTTCGTGTCGACTACATTTAGTACTTTGCTTGATATAACCCCCAATACTTTAGACGTTAGTTATGCTGTCGAATTAGCCGACGGGAGAATTTCTAAAACCAATACCGTGCTTAGAGGCTGTACGTTAGGATTATTAGGTCACCCATTCGATATTGACCTAATGCCGATAAAACTTGGAAGCTTTGACGCCATCATCGACATGGATTGGTTATCGAACCATCATGCGGTGATCGTTTACGATGAGAAGATTGTGCGGATTCCCTATAGAGATGAAGTTTTGTTAGTCCAAGGTGATGGAAGCGACAAAGGAGAGAAGTTGAAGTTGAGCATTATATCGTGCACTAAAACCCATAAGTATATTAAGAAAGGATGCCTAATTTTTCTGGCACAAGTAACGAAGAAGAAAACCGGAGATAAGTCAGAAGAGAAGCGACTTAAAGACGTGACGACTGTACGAGACTTTTTGGAGGTCTTTCCAGAGGACTTACATGGATTACCGCCAACGCGACAAGTTGAATTTCAAATTGACTTGGTCCCTAGTGCTGCACCTGTGGCACAAGCTCCGTATAGATTAGCACCGTCAGAACTGCAAGACCTGTCCACTCAACTACAAGAACTTTCTGACAAAGGATTCATAAGACCGAGTTCCTCACCCTGGGGAGCCCCGGTCTTGTTTGTCAAAAAGAAAGATGGATCTTTTCGGATGTGTATCGACTACCGCGAGCTGAACAAGCTGACGGTGAAGAATCGATATCCACTTCCGAGAATCGACAATTTATTTGATCACTTGCAAGGATCAAGTATCTACTCGAAGATCGACTTGAGGTCTGGTTATCACCAACTCAGAGTTCGTGACGAGGACATCCCAAAGACGGCATTTAGGACTCGCTATGGCCATTACGAGTTCTAAGTAATGCCTTTTGGATTGACAAACGCACCGGCATTATTCATGGACTTGATGAATCGGGTTTGCAAACCATACCTAGATAAATTTGTGATTGTTTTTATTGATGACATCTTGATCTACTCAAAGAGCGAGGAAGAGCATGCAGAAAACCTTAAGTTAATTTTGGAGTTACTTAAGAAGGAAGAATTATACGCCAAGTTTTCAAAGTGCGATTTTTGGCTGTCAAGGGTACAATTTCTTGGTCACGTTATTGATAGTGAAGGCATTCATGCGGACCCAGCTAAGATTGAGTCCATAAAGGTTTGGGCATCGCCCAAGACTCCGACAAAAATTTGTTAATTTTTAGGACTTACCGGCTATTACTGACGATTTATAGAGGGTTTCTCGAAGATTGCCAAACCTATGACAAAGTTGATTCAAAAGAACGTGAAGTTCGATTGGACCGAAAAGGCAGAGGCTGCATTCTAACTGTTGAAGGAAAGTTGTGTAGTGCACCGATCTCATCTTTTCCTGAAGGTAGCAAAAACTTTGTGGTTTACTGTGATGCTTCTCATAAAGGGTTAGGCGCGGTCCTGATGCAAAATGAGAGAGTCATAGCTTACGCATCACGCCAACTCAAGATTCACGAGAAAAATTACACCACACACGACTTAGAACTTGGAGCGGTGGTATTTGCTCTCAAGATGTGGAGAAATTACCTGTACGGTATGAAGTGCGTTATGTTCACTGATCATAAGAGTCTGCAACATATTCTAGATCAGAAAGAGTTGAACATGAGACAACGTAGATGGTTAGAGCTGTTGAGTGATTATGACTGCGAGATACGTTATCATCCGGGGAAGGCAAACGTGGTGGCAGATGCCTTGAGCTGAAAGGAACGGATCAAGCCACTACGAGTTCGAGCTTTGGTTATGACAATTGGTCTGAACCTCCCTGTGCAGATTTTAGACGCTCAGGTTGAGGCGAGAACGGAGGAGAATTATGGAACCGAAGATCTGTGTGGTATAATTAAGAAGCTAGAGCCATGTACTGATGGAACGTTGTGCTTGAATGGGAGAAGTTAGATACCTTGTCGAGGTAATTTAAGAGAACTGATTATGCACGAGTCGCATAAGTCAAAATATTCAATTCATCCTAGATCGAACAAGATGTATCAGGATTTAAAGAAACTGTATTGGTGGCCGAATATGAAAGCTGAGATTGCCACTTATGTCAGCAAGTGTTTGACCTGTGCCAAAGTCAAGACCGAATACCAAAAACCACCTGGTTTGTTGGTTCAACCTGTGATCCCAGTATGGAAGTGGGAGAACATTACAATGGATTTTGTTACTAAGTTACCAAAAACATCAACTAGTCAAGATACAATTTGGGTAATTGTTAACCGACTCATAAAATCTGCTCATTTCTTACCAATAAAGGAAACCAACTCAATGGAGAAGTTGACAAGACAATACTTGAAGGAAGTATTCTCGAGGCATGGAGTGCCAGTTTTGATTATTTCTGATCGAGATAGTAAATTTGCATCTCATTTTTGGAGACCACTGAACAAAGCCCTAGGTACTCAATTGGATATGAGTACGGCCTACCATCCACAGACTGATGGACAAAGTAAAAGAACCATCCAAACTTTAGAAGACATGTTGCGTGCTTGTGTGATTGATTTTGGGAAAGGTTGGGATAGACACCTACCTTTGGTGGAGTTTTCTTACAACAACAATTATCACACTAGTATCAAGGCTGCACCATTTGAAGCTCTCTACGGCCGAAAATGTCGATCGCCTATTTGTTGGGCTGAGGTTGGAGACGCTCAGTTCACTGGTCCAGAAATTGTTCATGAAACAACTGAGAAAATCATTCAGATCAAAAATCGAATTCAAGCTGCACGAGATAGACAGAAGAGCTACACCGATAGGAGGCGTAAGCCATTAGAATTTGAGGTTGGAGACAAGGTCATGTTGAAAGTGTCGCCATGGAAAGGGGTGATACGTTTCGGCAAACGGGGGAAGCTGAACCCTTGTTATATAGGACCTTTTGAGATTATTGCTAAAGTTGGAATGCTTGCTTATCGACTTGACCTCCTAGAGCAGTTAAGCCGAGTTCATAGTACTTTTCATGTTTCCAATCTAAAGAAGTGTTTAGTAGACGAACCCCTATCTATTCCGTTGGAAGAAATCCAGATTGATGACAAGCTTAATTTCATTGAGGAACCAGTTGAAATTATGGACCGAGAAGTTAAACGGCTATATCAAAGCCGCATTCCAATTGTGAAAGTTCGTTGGAATTCGAGACGAGGACCCGAGTTTACTTGGGAACGCGAAGACCAAATGAAAAAAAAAGCACCCTCACCTTTTCGCTAATCCTTCGTCCACGTCTTGAGCTTTGAGGATAAAGCTTCTCTAACGGGGGAAGTATGTCACACCCCGAGATTTTCCGGTCAATATTTTAAACTTTTCCGGCAATTATTTTTGACTTTTATACGTTACGTTTGAATCTGACAGTTTACCGGGAAGTAAACCCGCGTAAATCTAAAAAAACATCATCAGACGCGTTCTGACATCGGATATTTATTAGTTTAGATATTATATGAGTTATTTTATCTTTTCTAAGTGTTTTGTAGTTTACGATCACTCTCGATATTTATTTTTACGCTTTAACATTTAAATTGCGTTTTTCGCGTTTTTGACCTAACAGAACCCCGAAAACTCGAAATCTTTTCGTGTAAACTCTAGTTATCATTCATCTCGTATCATAGCATCAAAAATTTCGTTCACCCACTTTCCTTGTTATATATGGACGCCCCAAACTCAAACCATATTGCACCATAAGCCTTGAAATTAAATCAAAGGCATCTTTCTTGTTTTATTCATGCATGTGCATGAAAGTGACACATGAGAGGGTCATCCTCATGCACACTTATCATGCTAACTAATACATGTGATCCCTTACAAGAGTGTAAGATATGTATGACCATCATTTGACCATGTTTGACTAGCTTATGCATCTAATAAGTACCATGGACCAAAAATTGGAACCATAATGGTCCTTGTGGCTATGTTCGGCTGAACCACACACAAACACATTCTTGGTGTGTGTTGGTTACTTACTTTATCATGTAGTGACGACCTTATCCTATATAAACCATGTTATACTCATTTTAGGTCATCTCATTCATTTCACAAGTCACCAACAAAATTTTCTCTCCCTCTTCTCTTCTTGAAGCCCACGACCAACAAACACCCTTATTAGGGTTTCCATATCTTTGATTTCTTGCATAATCCAAGCATTCTAGGTTCATTTCTAAGATCATCTAAGGTTGTTTGAAGCATTGGTTCTTTGATTTAAAGGTTTTTCTTCAAGATCCAAGTTAGGGTTTCAAGATTTGTTGTTGGGTTTTTATAGATCTATTATTTTGGGGTATAGATCTAGTGATCTTTCTTCTTGTTCTTCATTCTTGTAAGTATATTGAATCTTTCTTTGTGGTTTTTCTTATGTTCTTCTTATATGTTCAAGATCCATACATCCATATGTTGTGTTTCAATTTTTGAAAGATTATAAAACAAGATTTTATAAATAATGATGTTCCATTTGTTTCACTAGTTAAATATTATGTTCTTGGTGAGATGAGAGTGGGATGAGAGTTGCAACAATAGAAGTGAAGGGATTAGGTTAGTTTTAGGTGTGGTTTTGTTGTGGATTAGTTGTGAATTGAGATTAGGCACTATTGTGAAGTTTGGGTGGATTTTGGTTGCGTTTTTGACAAAAAGTGCTTGCTGATCCGAATTTGTTTTGAGATTTTGATCGACCTAAAATTGTTTTCACTAGGCGAGAAGGTAGTTTTTGGAAAGCTTGTTTTGAGTAGATAGATTTTCATATATCACACTTTAAAAACAGATTTAAAACGACCAAGTTATGGCCAAATGAAACATGAAACGTTTTTCGACGAAACCAAATGTATAGTTGCTGATATGAATAGTAAAATGAGTTTTCGGACAATTTTGGACATTTTTAGACTTTTTAAACATTAGCGAAACATATGGTAACACATATATATTGATTGGTATCGTTTAATGACGACGTTAACATATTTTGGAAAAAGCGCTAAAGTTACTAAAAATAGTAAGTTTGGTAAAAATCTAACGGAACGGACATAGTAGTTGAGCGATTAAGGCTAGTTAGTGTGTTTTGAGTTATGGAAACTTAACAAATATAGGGGACGGTATTAACGTCCCGAAACTAAAAACTTTCCTAAAATAGAAACTTACTAAAAATAGTAATTTTTGGATAAACGCCGAAACTTAACGAAAAACTATATGATTTCATTTCATCATGTTTTGTTAATCAAACTAAAGCAAACACACATGGATGTCCCTTGGTGATGAACATATTGTGAAATTCTTGGCATACTTTCCATATTCCTAAGACGCGTTATTATTCTAGGTCGCGGCTAGATTTCTATATCATCTTTTACTTGTGTGATTATCATTTGCTCATTTTGCTAAGGTGAGTTCATAGCCCCACGTTTTACTACTTTTACTTTTAGGGTGAGAAACATTGCTTGCTTTTAAACTATGGACACAGTTACTTTACGTTCCCTTTTCCTGATTACGTGTTGCCTAAGTAGCGAATAGACCACTATGCCCGAACTATCATGAACCGTCAATTGCTTAACCGACTGTACTGGTTAAGTGAGCGCGAATGTTGTAAATAGATCTATTGGGAGTAATTATCCCTATCCGGGTAAGTAGCGCTTACTAGATTTCGGAGGTCCCGAACAAATGGATATATACCATGTCGGAATGTCAATAGGTGATCTTGGTCAGATACCTTTAAAGCGAGGAATACTATTTGGCATATAAAATGCTTCCTTTTAAATTGAGCTTCGGTGTCATGAGCTTAGTGCAACAATAAATATATTCTTTTTATGTGAAGTTGTATCTGTTATAACTGTCACGTGCGTACTATGAACTTGTGGTCCACTTTAATACTAAACTTAAACCTATGAATTCACTCAACTTTATGTTGACCATTTTAGCATGTTTTTCTCAAGTGCTTAGCTGTGGATGTCTTTGCTTGATATATGGTGTTGCCTTGCATTGGACCAATTTTCAAGAAATGCTATTATCTACTGTTTAAACATCGTTGTCAATTTCTAAAACTTTTATTCACTTTCGCATATTATCTTTAAGCTTATGTCAAACTTTATCCATTTTAATTAATGCAACGATGTTGGATTTTCAAACGTACCTTTAGAGGTCGTTCTTTGTATCTTGTGTGATGAATATTATGACGTCACGCCCCTAGACACGTGTATTTCGTCCGGGCCCTGTTTAGGGGTGTGACATATTGGTATCCAGAGCCAAGGTTATAGAGAACCAGGTAGTATATCTAGGTCTGGTCTATAACCAGTATGTGATCCTACGTGCTTTACATGTTTGCATATATATCTTATCATAATAACATCTAATATATATAAGTACGGATTATATATTATATCGCCATAATTACCTTATTCATCGTTTTACCATATCATATTTCGCATCATACTTATTTCTTGGCATTGCTTGCACGTGCATGGTTTCATATAAAGAGGATTTATATAAACTTGTGCTTGTACAGGTCATGGTTGCCCCTGCTATTTCTATTTCGTCTGATACGTCTGAGGAGAGTGTGGGTTCTCATGCCCCACGAGTGATTCTCTTTGGCGTTATTCCTGCTATTATCCCTGAGGTTCCTATTGTTCCGGCTGACCTTATAGTTGCACCGGATGTGGGGGCAGTTTCAGTCGTCTCACCTACCAGAGTACTTGATTTAGTGGATTATTCATCTTCTTCTGATTCTGATCCATCAGAGGATTCTCTACCTCCTGTACCAGACTTAGCATTGGTTTCACCCTTTTTATGTACTGATGACTCGGAGGCAGACGATGAGTCCGAGCCTGCCGAGCAGAGACCCGAGCGGCATGAGTCTCTTACCATTCATGATGCTGAGGTTTCGAGATTGAGGGACAAGGTCGTATCTAGGCCGTCCTCACCATCAGGACCGTCATCTCATGATATTCTTGCATCGTCATCTGAGTTTCCCCTTGCTCCTATTGTTGCCCCACCTGGGATTCGTCGACGGTCAGCGACTCTTATCTGACCCGGTGAGGCTATCCCTTTCGGTCGACCTTACCGCACCCATCCTAACGGGCCACGTAAGTTGTTGACTGTAAGGAAGAGAGTTAGACCCTTACCTGCTCGTATACTTTTATGGAGACGCGTATCTCATCATTCATCGGATCATCATTCTTCACTAGAGTCATCTTCTTTTGGTTTACCTTCAGATTCATTATCAGACCCATCATTAGTTCATTCTTCGGGATGTGATTCATCAGGTCAGGCTCATTCAGGACCATCGACTAGAGATGTATCACCCAGGTTGGTTTATCCACCAGTTTTGACTCCACGATATAGTGAGGCATTTAGACGTTGGAGGGCTGCACCATTATCTACTCCATACCCACCGACTACATTAGAGTCATCTTTAGGTTCATCATCTAAGAGGTCATTGGATTCATCTTCACATTCTTCTGGACCATCTCGTAAGAGATGCAGATCCCCTACTGCTTCGGTACTATCATCATGTTTCGAGGTCGATAGCCCCTACTCCTGCTGATCTTTTACCACCTCACAAGAGGTTCCAAGATTCATACTCACCTAAGGATAACGGAGAGGAGCATAAGGAGGTTGGTACTGCTGATGCATAGGCTATTGCAGATTTGGGTATTAGTGATGGAGTTAGAGCTCCTACTAAGGATGGTTTAGGTATGGGAGTAGAGATTGTGGCTAGTGATGTTAGAGAGGACGAGGAGGAGTTTGAGGCAGAGGCTAGTGAGGCAAGCACGATAGAGATCGCTATAGATCCATTAGCTAATGAAGATATTTCTGAGTCCACTAGAGGGGACGTTCCTGATCATGGCACAGCGGATGGAGCTGTTGATATTACCTATGAGACACTATGAGATCTAGTTAAGAGATTTCATGATCATGAGGAGATTCCAGTGCACCAGATACAGGTTATTGAGAGTGTCTAGAGGTTTCAGGGATACAGGATTGCTAGGGTTGGCTTGGGAGTTACCACCATGACTAAGAGGCTTAGCGCGTTAGAGCAGGATAACGCGAGACTTCGAGATACATTGGGAAGAGAGAGAGTTGAGCTGTCTGATAGGATTTTGAGTTTAAGACTAGAGTACCTAAAGATTCGAGCCATGTTGAGTATTAAGAGAGATCAGATTGATAGTATTCGTTGGCATATGGCACTTTCGCAAGAGG
>BQNB010133253.1:0-18496 GCA_026074375.1 Tanacetum coccineum
CAATTAAGTTTGACAAAGGCACCATAACTCTAAGATCTAGAAAGAGTAAGATAAGTTTCCATAGGATACCTCCCCCTGTATAACCGAGAATGGAGTTAAGAACGACATAGAGCCCATAGCCCCCACTATGACTGTGAATAGGCTAGTCCTGGAATAGGAAGAAAAGATAAAGCTTCACTTGGAAAGGGAGATGGAGTTCAACCAATAGAGGAGCAAAAATTTCAAAAGCAAGCATCCCACTCTTATTACAACCAAGGGAGGAATGGATGATAAAGAAGAAGTCACGTAAGGACGTGTGACTTCGAGTCTAGCTACAAGACTCGTAAATAAAGAAAAGCGCTTCTTGGAAGGCAACCCAATATTTACTTTTCCTGCAATTAGGAGTGTCATATGTTTTATTCTTTTCATTTTATTCTATCATTTTTGAACTCTATCTTGTAATCATGCTTTGTATTGTTTTTAACCTTGTCTTAATTTCAATCAAAGGTTTTTTGCAAATAATAAGTGTAGGGGAATCTATCCGGTTTTTGAACCAAGTTCAAGAATGTTAAATAATTTGTTTAGATTAATTCGCGTCAGTTTCGAGTCATATGAGTAAACTGTCAAATCTCAAGTTTTATGCAGCTATTTGTACAGGAATTAACTTATGGAATCAAGTGTAGGAAATTTTTCATCAAAAACAATAATTTCGTTTTCACATAACGTGGAGATGGCATCACGATTTACACGTGACACCGTCACCACGACACCTGTGACGGGGTCAGGATTTTCCTGACGGCGTCAAATGCCCAGGTCCAGAAAACCTAAAGTTATTAATTATTTTTGAAAATAAAACTTGCATAACATTTAAAATATGTAATCTTCGGTTATAAACCTGCAAAACCAATGAGTTTGACAACTCTCTCATCCTATCTTTACTGCTTTATCGAGTTAAACCCTAAATTCATATTGTATATTTGTATATCGCATGTTTTATGATTGGTGTAGTTGTCTTTGTCTTTGATTACAGGTTATATTTGATGAGAAGAAGCTTGGAAGTTCTTAGGAAGTTTCATTGGACAATTCTTGGATGACGTAATGACGATTAACCAGGTTATCGCATGTTTCTTCTCCATTCTTGAGCAAACCAGGGGAGTACTAGTTATTTCTTTTCCCTTGGTTTTCTTTCCCTTTAATATTCGTTTTTTACAGGTAGCCTTATAGAACATTATGACAATTTTAAACTTAAGTGAAGGGGAAAATAAGCCTTAGAAACTATTCTTTCATGTAGCCCATTTGCTTTGTCCGTAAAAAGATGGGTAATATATCGAAACCTAGCAAAATAAGGTAATTTTAAAACCCAAATTAAAAAAATTCTGACACATAATCGACAAAAACCGCGTATTAAAAGCGTCTCTTGAGATAGGAATTTATATTACCTAGCAAACCAAAACCCATCATACATATCCACACCCAAAAATGTGAGGGTTCACCCTGCTATTATACCTTTAGCTTGTTTCGAGTTAATGAGTGAGCAATCATGTGTGTCTCAAATTCACGTCGTTACGATTGGTATGAGTGGTTTTGTCGCCTTTCTGGATCATGGTATTTGGTTACTTTACTTAGGATTATTAGAGTGATCGGTAGTATATTAAATTTCTATAGACTTATTTTTGTATGCATGTCCCGAACTCATGAGTAGTATTAGTATTTGCTTGATAAGAAGCATTAGGATTAACCCGTTTTTAAACCTGTAAATTGTTATGAATTGTCACACCGTATCATTTTAACTATCCCACACCCTAGCCATGCACGACATTTTAAGTGCAGGATACCCCTATTACAACCCTCCGAGCCTAAGTCCTTTTCATGGTTCTACGTAAATTTCTGGTTACGTCCCGAGACTATTAAAGAAGAGCATTGTCACCCTTAACCATGTGTTACACCTGCAGACATACTGAAAAAGAACAAACCAAATTGCCTTAGCCTACCCTTGAAGTACTACGCTTTTAGTACATTATTGTGTTTAAACACCAAGTTACTTATTGAGTATCAGCAGTTGCTAAGTCCTTAACCTTGTAAATACTGTTAGGACATTGTTGATATCATAGGTAGTATAATATTAGGCTGAAGAAATGGGGAAGAAAAAGTTAAAGTCAATACCCCCATACATTAGTTAGATGATCTCCATGTTATTTTGACCACTAAATTGGGTCAGCGATAGATTAAAAAATATCCGAGAAATGTAAAAGCTCAAGTTAGGGGTACGGTAGTAATGAAACCCCACGTTATGAGTGTATATGTTATTTAAAAAAAAAAAGAAAACGAAAGACGTAGAGGTTGTGTAGAGTTTGTATATCTCATCCCAGTCCTTGGCTTAGCAACCAATACCCGCGAATAGTTCGTGTAACATAATTAGCTAACCCTTCCACTCCAATTCACACAAATCCACCCAGAATGTATCCCATCCGTTTTCGTTACTATTATAGAGTTATCTTACACCTTACACCCCACAACTCTTTAAAAAGACCTCTTATATAGTTATGAATAATGCTTGCACTTAGCGATGGAGGTATGATCCTTTACAAGCCTAGGTAAATTTATAAGCTATGACAAATAATTAGTTGTTGATTTCTGTTTTCCCCCTTTATGTTCTATAATTATTATACACCTGATTAAAAGAGATGAATCTCACACACTTATGTGTAGGTGCTAGTATATACTTCGTGCCTTTGTAATTACCCGGGTTTAAGAATGTTGTGTTGTAAAATACTTTTTAAAGAGTAGGTAAAATGATCCCTCATAATTTGCTATTGTCCTAAGGTAGGAAACGCCCATTTTCCTTCTTGATGACGGAAAGCAATCCCAAAGTGTAAGGGGATATTTGATGTATGTGTCCATTTTATAGCACTTTTTCGGGGTCGTTTAGACCTCCTAAACGTGCATTTATACCAAAAATAGGTACTTAATCATTCCTTTTCAGGTATACAGCATTTGGAAGGCATTTGGAGGAAATACGTGACTTGGGCTCATTTAGAGAAGAAACAGACAAGACTACGGACCTACACCAACATCTCTCAAGAATTTCTACTCAGCAGCTAGAGACGGCGTCACAGATTACACGTGACGCCGTCACAACTCATCTCAAGACGGCGTCACAAGATCTCAAGACGGCGTCAGAATGCACGACCCAACCCATTATCTAGAATATTCTATTCATGACGGCGTCACGATTAAAACGCGACGCCGTCACAGCGATTTTCCTATATATACAAATCTATTTTTAGGGTTTTAAGTGTGTAACTTTAGAGTAAAAGAAAGGGACGAACCCTAGTTCGTTTAGCAGCTGTTAGGGATGATTTTAGGGCCTCAAAACCTTATTGTACTTCCTTCAATTCATGTTTTAATCAAGTAAGATTTACTTAATCATTCAATATGTCTTGTTGTGTGATTCTTTATGTGTGTCTGCGTTTGATCTTTAACATGCTTGCTAAACCTTCTATTTGTGTTTATTTATGATTGTATGAAACCTAGGATGTAGATCTTAGTGGTGTTGCTTCTTGTGATGAATATGCATGTTAGGTCTTAGAAAACCAGCTTTTGTTTGTATCGCTGTTGATATGTCTAGGAAAACATGATTGTGTAGAAAGGATACCATCGGGTAACAGTCTTCATACTACCTTGCCCCTTATATGGTTGATCCACTCTTAATATATTTCAAATGCATTTAATATACTCTTAGGGGCCTTGTAATAGTCTTCATACTACCTTATCTTTGTAGCGATTGCCTTAATGGAATATTAAATAGACGATGGGTTCGTGTAATTCGTTCATGACTTAGGAAATAATTACATAGATCATCACAAGTGTGCCACAGCAACAACACTAGGAGAAGCAATCTAGGGAGTAATACATGATTAAATAAACATAATCTTTTATTATATGTTAATCATCAGTAGCTTAGTTTATTATTTAGTTTAATAACTAAAACCAACCAAACATCTCAAATATATGATTTACATGATTTCCTATAAATATAAAAACACAAAAATAATCTTTCTCAACCCCTAGAATTCTGTTAGACCATGATCAAGCCTTCCCAACCTATTCCCCTAGAGAACGATAATAACCCCCGAGTCTTGCCTATACTATACTACAACGATTAGGTACACTACATAGGGAGTTGTAAAACTTCTTGTAAAGATCGCTCTTACGTACACCACTAAAGGTGCGCTGGTCAATACCAAATGGCATGACTTCTTGAAAACTTAAATGTCCTAACTGATCCTAATAGCGGTCTTAGAATATCCTTTTCTCAAACTCTAGTTGGTGGTAGCTAGTCCTTAGGTCGATTTTCGAGTAACACTAGATCCTTGTAGTTGATCAAAAAGATAATCTATACTAGGTAACAGGTAACGGTTCTTCATGGTTAGCTTGTTCAATTCTCGATAGTCGATGTACATCCTGAAGGATCCATCCTTCTTTTAGACGAACAATATCGAAGCTCCCCAGGGTAAGGAGCTAGGTATTATAAATCCTTTGATCATACGACATACTACGCCGGAGGCGGTCAACTCTCTGCCTCTCAACATCTAACATGCCTCTGAGTCTCATGTTATCCCGCTCCAACGTACTAATCCTATCAAACAACTCAGCTCTCTGCTCACTAGCAACTATCGATGCATACCCATCACTCCTATTGCTTCGAATCGTTAAAGTTTCGTCACCTAAGGGTATCCGAACAATCTTTTTATCATAATGATCATGTCGTGGTACTTTGTCAACCAAGCTACACCGATGATAATGTCAAAACTGCCAAGTTCTATGAGCATTAGGTCTATATTGGATGGATGATTCAGAAAATTCAGTATACAATCTCAAATGTTGGTATCAACTTCTATGATCTTTCCGTCGGCTAACTCAATAGAGTACTTAGTGTCTACGGTAGATGGGATGATGCCACTTAAAGAGTTAAACTCAGTTAAGGTGAGGCTTCTATAACCTAGGTTCCATATACTTGCAAAAATTGTGTCCTTTGCTTTAACTTCATGTCCATCAGAAGTTTTGTCGGTACGAGAATCTCATAAATTACGTGATTCTAACTCACTAAAAGGTAAGTCACTTGAAGGAAATCTCCAAGTTCTCTTGGTTATAACCCAATTAGAAGGATAAGTTCATTACGTTCTAGAATCTTACAAGTCGTAATTACCATGACTACAGGAAGTATGATTTGGTCTCTCCGCTAAGGGTATGGTGTTTCTATATGCTAAGGTTGAGGAAAATCTGGTTAGTTATGACGCTTACGAATGCGAATACACGTGACCGACATGACTCAAGAATACCGCTGCTAAAAATTAATAAAACACTAGTACATAAAATCCCCTTTGACAAATGTAGAGAAAAGAAAGAAATTAAGAGGATGGAAAGTAGGGTAAATTGACAAAATTGTTATGGTGACTACTACCTTGTCATAAACATGTCTCTTCCCTGAATTAATACATAGATGATGCATGCATACCTAATCATAATTTAGAAACTAATAGATGAAATGCTCAATCGTCAAACTAGCGTCTGTTTAAAATTTTATATAGTGTGAACACTGTGATTTATAAGGTCGCAAAACAGTTTGTAACGACTTATACAAGACAATTTATATAACGACACAATATATTTTGTAAGATAGCGGAAAAAAATTATGAGGTGATAGCAAAATAGTTTACGAGAAATTACGTAACGGTTTATAATGTAACAGTAAGGGGTTTGTAATATGGTAACAAATAGTTTACGAGCTGACAACCAATAGTTTATAAAGTGGCAAAGTAATAGTTTATAAAGGACACGAAGTAGTTCATAAGATGACGACGAAATAGTTTGTAAATTGACGGCGAATAGTTTATAATGACAACAAAATAGCTCATGAGGTGACAACGAAATGGTTTGTAAAATGACTACAAAGTAGTTTATAATAGGGTAGCAAAATAGTTTATAAATAACTGTAAAATAGGTTATAAGATGGAAACGAATTAGTTCATTAAATGATAGTCAGATAAGTTATGATGTAATAGTGGGATAATTATGAGATGTTGGCAAAATGGTTTACAAAATGATATCAAAACAGTTTATAAGGTGTTAGCTAAATGGTTTTTAAAATTAGGGCAAAAAAGTTTATAAACGACGACAAAATAGGTTAAAAGATGAAAAACGAGTTAGTTTGTAAAAATGATTGCGAAAAATAGTTTATGAGATAATTGTAGAATAATTTATAAGAAAATGACAAAATGGTTATAAACGACGAAAGCAAATAGTTTATAGGATGATATCAGAATAGTTTGTTAATCAATATTGAAATGGTTTATAAGACGATAGTAAAGTGATTAATAAACCATTTAGCAAAATGGTTCGTAGAATGACGGAAAATAGTTTATAAACGAGAGTATCTCTGTTTATAAGACGATGCTAGTGTGGTTTATACGAGAACATCCAAATAGTTCATACTAGTAAATGGTTTATAAAATAATAGTGAAATAGGTTGTAAGACGATAATAGTTTTGAGGAGTAACTTACATAGATTATTAGAGAATTGAAGTGTAACTGACGAAATCATCATGACACAAAATGAACAGAGGGTTTAAAATCATCTGCTCAATACACGAAATTCACAGGGAAGTACTAAGCAGAACGTGTTATGGGGGTTACGGTCCCAAGTCTATTAAGTTTCACAAGGCAAGGCAGAAAAATCTCTCCTAAGCATTAGCATACTTTGACGGTGTTAGAAGTTCCAGGCGAGTTTTTACCTTCCCAATATGGTTCGCGACGGTTTAGGTTAGGGACAATCGACTCATGTAATGTCTTTGATTTTCCACATCATAATAGGTATTCAGGTTTCTAATTTTGCCACTTGCGCCTCTAAGTTGTTACGAAACGGGTTTTCCTACAATCTCTACCTCCTATGGCAACTCTCTTAAGTTACTTATTGCACTCCACAGTGCATGGCCCAGTGTGGTGCAACTTACGTTTGTTGTAGTGTGGTAACTTTCCTACATATCCATTTTTGTTATTTGATCTAGCAATGTAAGGGCTACTATCACGGCCTGTTTTTCTTTTATTTTTGTTTGTTTTAAGCATTCTTACCACCTCGGATATCCTGACGTACGAAAAGACCTAATCCATTTTAGTTGCGACCATGTGATTTTTTGGCCTCATGACAGCAATCCCATCGATAGCGTTTAGAGCTTGTAGAATAGGCTCTAAGAGCACTTGTTTTGCCCTTGTTTAAGCAAGGTCTTTTTTGTAAGTCCTACATTTTATTCATTTTTAGCTATTTAACTTAATGAACTGCTTATTAGTGCATATTTATTAGCTTATATATATGCTTAAATATGCTTTGTTATGATGTTTAGTGCTTATCTTGCTTAGTTTTTAGTTTAAAAGTGATTTGTGCAAATTTCTTAGTTAGTACTGTTAGTATATGTAGTTAGTACTGTTTGATTAAACTAGCTTATTGGAGTGCTTATTTGCTGTTTAAACTTGCTTGCTAAATTAGTGATTGTTTATAGCTTATTTGATATCTGGTCTAAGGAGTTTATTCATAAAAATATCAAGTTATTAAGCAAAATAGGTTGAAAACACACTTCTTAAAAAAGGGTGTTTGGCATAAGCCTTCAAAATGTGTCAAAAAGGTTTCAAACAGTTTGGTTACTTAGCCCAACTTTGTGTAGCTTATTTGCAATTTAATAAGCTGTTTTTATAGGTGTCATAGTTTAAAAGTTGACTTTATAGCCATTTTCTATAAGTTGTATAGAACTATTGGGGTAAAAACAGTTCTAGATAGCTTATTAGCTTAAGCTTGGTTTAGCCACTTATTTTTGTGATTTTCATGCATATTTAGGTCTCTTAATTAAGTAGTGTAAGTGTCAGGAAGTTGTGCATTTAGTCGTTAATACTTTTTGTCAAATTTTAGTTAAAGTAGTAAAAAGAAGATTTTGCTTTTATCAAGCTTATTGTTGCTTTTTTGCGAATTTGCAAAATTCTTTTGAGTGTTGATTATTGTTCTTTTAGGTTTAAATTTAATCTGTCTGTAGGTTAGAAGTCCATAAGGATCCTTTAGTTCGCTTAATTTTAAGCTCAAAAGTGCTACTTTGTGTTTTTTTTGAAAGTCTGTCAAAAATATTCTAAGTGTTGAGTCAGTGTGAGATAGCTTTTTCCTTTAGCTTTTTAAGTGCTTATTTGAATTTCAAACTCTATTTTGAATGTTGATTATTAAAGCTTATTGGATAAGCTTTTCAGTGGCATAAGCCACTAAGCCATAAGGATCCTTTTTCTAGCTTATTTTTAAGCTAGAAAAGGCCTTTTGGGCTTTTTGCCTAACAATGCTAACTCCAAGTTAGTACTGTTGGAGCATTTTTGCTTATTGAAGCTTATTAGCTTATTATTTTTGCTTATTTAGGATTAGCTTAGCTTTTTAGGTTAGATTAAGCTTATTTTAGCTTATTGACTTTTAGTTAGAGGCTTCTTACAGCGTTAAATGCCTTTTAAGAGTAAATTTTAAGTGTTTAATAGTTTTTTATAGCTTATTATCCATTCTAATAATATTAGTAAGGCTAATATATATGAACTTACAGTGCATAGTTAACTATTGCCCTATAGTCTGTCTTCAGCTTATACAAAGTTTCATTTGCTAATGTTGCTTTAAACAAAGCGAAAACAGTTTAGCTCTTTTATTTTTAAAGATTTATAAACAGCTAATCTGTAGACATTCTTTTTCTATATTTAATTTCTTAATTTTAAGTATAAATTTTTTTGTCTTTTTTTAAAGTTGCTTATTTTTAGCTTGTTCAAAAAGTTGTAAAAAAGATGCATAACAAAAACGTTGGGATTAGGGGAGGCCCCAAGTGAGCAAGACTCGAACTCGGGACCTCAACCCCATCAACCAACGTTTTATAACACACACTTACTACCGCTGTGCTACAATAGCTCATCCGGTAGTGAGTTGCACCATTTAATTTATAAGGGCATTTTAGCCCATTAAGCCCATAAGCTGTTTTCAGCTTATTTCGGCTTATTTATAAGCCCAATTTTCTAGCTTTTATTTTTCGACCTTAATCCACTTTTTGATTGCTTTTTCATATTTTCCAAAACTTTGTTTGCTAGTTTTTTAATTTATCATTTATTTTCTTAATAATGTAATTTTTAATTATTAAAAAATTAAATAAAAATAAAAAAAAATAATTTTCTTTTTTAAAAAATTTTCTTTTGTCATATTACACTTAGGAAAAATTGAAAAACTTTCACAAGGTTGTTTTTGCAAAATTTTGATTTTTAAAGAACGGGATTAAAACCCCGTTCTCGTTTTCTCGTTTTTGAACTCAATTTAACTCCGTTTTCGTTCTAGTCTTCTTTATTCTTACTTTTTAGTCAATTACTTTTAGGAAAAGTAAAAAAATTCACTTTAGGATTAATATTTCAAGTTTTAGGTTTTTAGTGTGTCGTTTTTAGCTTCCGTTCTCGTTTTTTAGTATAGTTTCCTTATTTTTCCCCGGTAGTTTTAGAAAACCAAACCCAAATCTTTTCCATTCAAGCATTGTTAAATTCAAAAAACCAACATCTACTTTCCAATTCGCTCGTTCTGTGGGGATAACCCGACCCGGAATATCTTATAACTACTACTTCCGGTTTCATGATTTTGTGGAATTTTGATACCTTTTTATATATTTATATTTATTTATTTTTATATATTGCACTAAGGTTAATAAATTTAGCTGAAATCGATCACCCATGCTAGTGCTTCCCTCACACGAGCACGCTTAACTGTCGGTTCTTAAATTAGATACGTAGGTAGAAAACGTAAATACATATTTTAATCTATTTATATAAGTTAAGTATGTATATTATTTATCATTTATATAATTTTAACAAAATTTCAGCATGACCCGTTCGTGTTTATACTTTTCACAAAGATCGAGAGACATTAATACAAATCACTTGTTCAATTTTGTACATTTCACAAATACGAACAATATTGTATCAAAACCTTTAAACTATTCCGATAAGTAAAAAAGAGAGTATTAAAAAGTACTTGTGTTCATCAATAAGCTATCATAAGGCTCTTAATAAGCAAAGACATAATGATCCCGAACCATAAAACTTAATCGTTAGCTCGTGGTTCTTGGGGCTTTTTATGTGGACGTGGCCTATAAGCCCAAGAAGCATTCATTGCTTACTTTGTTAAGCCAAATAAGCTCAACATCTCGTCCTTTCAAGAGTAAGCAAGAAATAAGCCGAATAAAATATAAGTCGAAACAAATAAGCTTGAACAAAACATCCCCTCTGTTTTCCTTATTGGGCCAAACCAATAATAAGCCCAATAAGCCCGAATAAGCTTTCCCAAAAGCTTATTAATAAGCCGTGCATAAATAAGCCATAAGTATATATTTTTATTTCATAAAAATAACTACGATCATAAAACTATGATTACCTTATAATCTCTTAAATATTTTCGAACCATAAAGTAACCTTTTAAGGTTTACGTAGTTTAAAAATGTAAACTTTTATAATCCGTTTGTACATCTAGTACATATGTATAAAGATGAACATAAAAGTACAAGATTTATGAGGATTTGATAACTTACAAGAATATGAAGGATTAGAGGGTTATGTAAGACTTAAACAACCCAAACGTTGTTAAAATACCCAAACTAACTATTTTAATCAAACTCAAACAATCTTTAGCTACCAAAATCTTGATCAAAGGTGGAAAAATATGTGTGTGTTTGATGGTGTTCGAACAAGAGTGAAAGAAAATAATAAGTGTGTGTGTGTTTTCTTGAGAGAGAAATATTGTGAAAGAATGAATGTATAAGATGAACTTTGGACATATGTATACGAATTCAAAATTGTGGCTTCCAAGGAGTAGGTTAGTCGTGGCGGTATCGGTCGTGAAAAGAAAAGAGGGGAAGAAGGGACCAATTTTATCTCCCAACTTCAAGGAACATAATGCATGTGTTTGATTTTTAAAGGATCAGAGACACACACATAAGTTATTAGTTATATCCGGAACACGTAATTACTGAAAACGCATAGAATGTTTACGAAAATTTCTGAAATTTTAAAACATCAACTAAAACATAAAAACGTGGTCACTGACGAAAGACTACGTCAATTAGCAACCTAGAACGCTTCCGGTAATGATTCTCAGATAATGACGGGACAACTTCCCGGTTAAGCGTAAAAATTTCACAAAACTAATAAAATTCAAAATACAAAACGGAAACGGCTAAAATATTGATCAAAAAATTACGGGGTGTCACATCCTTTTGCAACATCGGTTGTGAGCCGGCAAGATGCAGCAAACTTTTATCAGCCCACAGTTTATAATTATTATTACCACATTTTTTTCATTTTTTCCATTTTTTTTCATTTCACTTTATATTACCACGATATAGAGAAAATTTCGTTTTAGAAAATTTAAGTATAACTTTGAACTAAAATTATTGATATCGACTATACTTCAAAAATTGTTGATTTAAGTTTAATTTTTAAAAATAGAACGTATTATTAGTCTGGTTAGGAGCTTATGGGAGAAAAAAAACCACAAACTACACTTATGAGCTCTTAAGATTTCTAAATAATCCTTGTTTAGCATCCAACTCATAATTAACTCTATTATTTTTCGTTCTTCGCAAATTTCTACGAATGCTTAGTCTAAAAGTTAAGGAATAAGCTAGAGTTCAACACGCTCGATCGAGTCAAAATTTACTCTTATTTTACCCAGCAGGAAAGTCAAAATTGTGACAAAACACTTATTTTATTTTTGAAAATTTTTAAATTTTTTCATTTTTTTGAAATTTTGGTGGTAAAAACAGGATTACGTAAAAACAACGACTGCGGGCACAATCAAATCGATAGATCCCCCTATACTAGAATTAAACATTGTCCTCAAGATTTGGATATTGGATTCCCAAAATGAAGCTGAGGATGTGAACCTCTTGTGAACGAAGGACAAAACCACGAGCACGAGAGGCTTCAAAAATCCAGGAAATCCTAGACAATACAACACAAAACACAAAACACGGAAAATGAAAAGAGGCGAGTCCTCTCACAACAACAAAACACTTATTCATTACTATTAAACTACCATACTACTACTACGATTATGCTAGGATAAGCATGAGTTACCACCCACGAAGCACTTGTTTTAGGTCACTTAGCTTGACCCGATCCCCCATACTTAAGCTTGTCAAGGGGGATAGAAATGTGGATGACGAACACCCAAATTAGAAGTGTTGTCTCCATGAATCATCATCGGGCTTTCAGGAGAAAGCTGGAAAGCTTTCAAGCCCCGATGTGATGAAGAAGGAGGATATTTCTCCTGATAAGCAAGAACACCGTGATTGAAAACTTTGTCTTCATTTTTGGATGAAAATGGGAGTAAAGTATCAATCACGGGGGAAAGAGGAGCAAGAAATCTCGTGGAATCGACTTCAATGCATATCCCCGAATCGTAAATCTTGTTTCTATCTCCGAAAGGAGAAGAAACATCAAGATCGTATCCGAGATCATTAGAAGGAATGAAGTCGAAATCCAATTGAAGGGCGGGATGGGTGGGCAAAATATTAGGCACATCCACGGGGATGTCTTCCACCACATTAATGGTTGAATCTCCCGAATCGGGATAATCAACATGAAATGAATCGAACTCGGGAAGGGAAGTAGAACTATTGTCATCTTCTGAGTCAAAATCATCACTCTCAATACCTAGTGGTATTGAGTCATCCGGACCGAGAAATATATCGATCTCTTCCCTAAGAGAGTCACTATCCTCCACGAGGATAGAAAATGTGGGAAGAGTCTCGATGATCGTATTTGGAATAGCATGAAAATCTTCTGGTGGCCGAGGAGAAGAGTTATCATAAAGCAAACTCTCCAAAAACAAAATATCACCCTCCGGATCAAGGTTGATATTATCAATTCCCGATGGAATTGATTAGAGACGAGTGAGTTCACCGGCGAACTCATCGAGAAGAAAATCAATCTTGGGAAGGGAAGCCATCAAAGTATCACGATTGACTAATGATTTAAGAAGATAAGACTCGGCATCAAAACAAACATCTTTCGGCGTAGAATCGAGGTCTTCATTATGAATCGAATTAAACTTACTAGAAATGATTTCCTCGTCAAGATCAAAAAGAGGGTTCGAATAAGTTTTAAAACTCATTTCGTGAATAACCTCCTCATGACTTGACTCATCATCACTAGAGGAAGAATCGTCGAAGAGAGGATTGGAAAACGTTGAAAATTTTGTCGTTTGAGAATCATCACAATCGGGCACATCACACTCACGTTCATCCTCGGACTCACTTGGGTTTTGGACAAGGCCCTCAACACTAGACTTTATAAATTCGTCTGATTCCGTCTCTGAAATAGTGTCAAGATGCTCATCCTCCATTATGAGGGAGTCCATTTTTGGTGAATCGGGTGTGATTGCGATAGAACATGTCATGAGATATTCTTGTGTTGCAAAAGAATACTCATCGTCATCATCATCATAAGATGAGGTAGGCAAATTTCAACTTGAAGTATTAATAAATTCTGCCAACTCCTCGTTTATGCTTTGCAAATCTCAAAGAAGTTTGTTAAGCAATTCTTGTACCTCCTCGGATTGATGTTGCTTTTCTTTACAAGCATGTTTAATTTCGAGAAATTTGTCCTAAGCATGCATTAAAACCTTCGGTGTTTCCCTAAAAGAAATACAATTAAATTTCTTTAGAAAGTTTTTTTATCGATTTCATTAGGTCTTCTCGGGCTTGCAAAGCTTCCATGCTCATTTCTTGAGGAGGTTGATGAATGATGGGAAACTGTAGGGGTTCAATTTGGTCAAAACCGGAATAATTAGAATCATAACACGGATTAGGTTCGTAATAATTCATCGGTTGACATTGAAAAGTCATATGAGGACCCCCGCAATTTGCACAATAAGGCTTATCGAATATCAATTGATCACATTGACAAGTCTCATGCGGACCCCCACAGCGGGTACAACAAATATATTGTTGTTGAAAACTTGGTGAAGTTTGTGGAAAATTATCATAGTTTTGATTGAAACACGGGTCCTGATTGTAGACAAACGGGACTTGAGGTAGATAATCATAACCATAATGAGCACCGTTCCTGTAAAATTTACACAAGATGTGTTGAGAGTGTGTGGGGTGGTGAGAGAAATTTGGAGATTCGTTAAAAGAGTACGGAGTTGAAAAATCGATTGGATTTTTACCTCCATAAGTACAAATTTTACAAATTCCATTGATAAAATGACAACCGCATTCTTGGCACGTACACGAATAACAATAAAAGTCATTCGACGGTTGTCCACACTCTGCACACTCAAATGGTAAATATGACTCCATGAGAATTAAACAATTAAGAGGTTTAAAGAAAATGAGAATTAAATGGCAAAGAGGTTAAAGGAGATTATTTTTGGTTTTTCAATAATTAATTAACAATTTATTCTAATTAGACCAAAGAACTTAAACCAATAATCAACTTGCTTCACGTTAGCTCTTTAAGAGAAAAACGCACAAAGGAGCGGAGGAGCGGAAAAGCGCGAAGCTATTAAAAACCTTCTCCTTTCGGGTCGTAGTTCCTCGGAACAACCCTCCTTATACCCCTCTTAGAGTTTGTTAAACTTTTAAAGGTGAGCCGTACTTGACAAGTGACTCAAAGGCAAGTTTTAAATCTTTGAATTGGGAACTTATTTGGTATTATTAATTAATTGATATTCACAAAATTGGAAAAATAAAATATTTTTGGATTTTTTTTATAAAAATATTCACAAAATCAAACACTAATCTTCAATTATAGTACGATAAGTATTCCGAAAGACTATTAGAAGTTCCTTTTATCCAAAGGAAAAATCAAAAATCCTCAGGGTCGTTCTCCCAACGAGGTGCAAATTGAAAATCGAGAACGTTCATGATCGCGCGTTTGAATGGTTAAAAAGGGATTTTGGAATTGGTTTTTCTAATTTCTACACTTAAAATGCAAAAACGAATAAAGAAAACCTAAAAACGAAAGCTAAAAGCGATTTAAACTTAAAAACGAGAACGGGGTTCGAAACCCGTTCTTTAAAAATCAATTTTTTACAAAAATAACCCTAAGAGTGCAAAATTAATTTTTCTAGGTGCAAAATGATAAAAGAAAATTTTTAAAAAAAGAATTATATATTTTTAACTTTTTAATAATTTATTATGATTTAAAAACTATTTTAAAAAGAAAAATAGATTAAAAATAGTAAACGATATGAGAAAAATATGAAAAAATACAGAAAATTAGTTTAAGACATGCTGGTTTTAAGAAAAATAAAAGCTTTGAAAGTTGGCTTAAAAATAAGCCGAAAATAAGCTAAACGTGTCTTAAAGGCTTATTTGAAAAAAGAGGGTAAAAGAATTTTGTGTGCAAGTTATGACAGAAAAGACCCAAGGGCAGGAGTGGTTTGTGTGTGTGGTGTTAAAACGGGTAGAGGTTTGTGAGAAATAAGCTGAAAAAGTGACAGAAATGCTATTTTTACACTAAGTTTAATATTAAGCTAACTGATGGGCTTTTTCTTGACAAATAAGCAAATGAAAATAAAAAAATAAGCAAGAACGGATTATCTACTATACCTAATAAGCAAGTTTGAACAAAAATAAGCAAGGAATATAAGCTAAAAAGGACAGAATCTATAAAAGGCTTTTAAACTTAAAATGTTAAGCTACAAATGCAAATAAGCTCAAATAAGCTCTACCCTAAGGACAATAAGCTAAAATAAGCACTAACTAACCTAATAAGCAAATTCAAACAAAATTAAGCAAAGAAAAACAGATTAATAAGCTAAAAATTTCAAATAAGCTAATGGCCAAAAACTGGTTTCAAACAACCTAAGGGGCACCTTTGGGCTTATTTTTAAGCCCAAGGATGGAACCTTATGGCTTAATGAGCTATATAAGCTTAAAGTCTGGCTTAAGGGCTATAAGAATAAGCAAAGACAAAACAGTTTGAAACAAAGATAAGCTACAAAAAGGCCTTGTGAAAATGGCTTGTTGCACAGGGTATGCTACTTTTTTGGTTTTCTCAAAATGACAAATGGCAAAAAGCAGGCCTAAAAATGAGCTATAAAATAAGCTCTAAACTGAAAATTAAGCCAAAACAGATTGAATATGACTCCATGTGAGCTTATGCTCAAAATTTTCACAATCTAAAAACACTTATAAGTAGCTGAAATTTTAAAATGAAAAAGCTACTTTTGAAACTGAAAATTTACTTGGAAATCTTTGACAGATTTTTGCAAAACTAAAGTAAAAGGAAAGACACTTATACACTTCTATTTTGACACTGAAAAGGAAACAAAAACAAGTCTCTAAAGCTAGTTATGACAGCTTAAAAAACTTATACAAAGGCTTATAAACAGTTTAAGACACTATTTAAATGACAAGAAAGCTTAAATGACAAATATTTAAAGAAAAAAGGGATTTTCATAAACTTAAAAAACAACAATGCAAGTATTTAAAAGACAAGTAATTAAATGACATGAAAAGTAAATTGCGATATATTAAAATGGTACAAATATTTGTTTACAAGCTTTTGACTCTAACAAAATTCGACAAAAAAAATGAAATACAAAAGCCACTATTTATACTAAAATAACTAGGTCTTCTTGTGCTTCTAGCTGTGTGTTTGTTGTGTGAGGTATAAGCTTCAAAGCAATCTTGGCCTTTAATCTTTCTTGGAGCCCAATCCCATCAATCTTCAAGATAATTAAGCATAACGTACAAGACACTAAAGGCATTGACACCAAACAGAAATAGCAAGATAACGCAGGACTAGCCCACAAAATAAGTTATGCTACAGTCAAATAAGCTAAACAATCTTTAAATCTGACAAACTCTACAACTGGGTCTAGCTTCTTTGGCAATGTTAATAAGCTTCCAAAACGCTTAAACACACAAACTAAATGCTTACCATCAAGCTCCCTAAACCAAGGCCAATCACTTATGTACCTTGCTCCCTGCTATTTATTTTTGTTGATTTTTGGTTTTTAATTTTTTTTTGGATTTTTAGATTTTTATTTTTTTGACCTGAAGTGAAACTAAGGCTTATATAAACTTCTAAATGACTTAAAAGCTTATACAATAACTTTAAGGGAAAAAACAGTGTTTAATGACAATAAGCTTCAAATGACTAGTAATTAAAGAAAATCTTTTTAAATAATGCATAAAATTAAATTAGCAAGTATTAAAAGACAGAAATTAAAATGACAAGAAAATTTAAATGACAATGAATTAAAATGACAATATTAAAATGGTACAAATTTAGGTTTACAAGCTTTTTCCTTCTAAACAAAATTCGACAAAGAAATTATGAACTACAATAGTCCTATATATACTAAAACTAAGTCTTGACCTCTTCTTGCTGTGCTTTTTTAGTGAGAGGCTTCAAAGCTTGTGTTTATTGTGTGAGTGAGATTCATGTCCAATAAGGGGTTAAGGGATTGCCAAGGTGTCACTTGGAGTGTAGTGAGGTGGGGATGGATGGGAAAGAGATGGTTTTGTAGTTTTGTAAATAGTAAACGAGGTTCAGGGTGGTTTGAGAGTGACAGGGGTTTGGCGGGAAGATTGGATTTGAGGTTAACAGGTAAAAGTTTGGTGGAGTGACAATTATGGCCCCTCAAGGTGATATGCGTAATTACAAGTAAAGTCCTTTGTGGTGTTAAGAAGTTTTGAGTGTTGGAAATTATAGTCCCTCAGGGTATATTTAGTTATTGCACATATGGTCCTTTGGGCTTAACGTTGGTTAAATGGGGTTTTGGGCCTTGTGGTTCAACTATTTAGGCCAGGTTGTATAGAAAAGGGAATTTGGACCATTTTATCTTTAAAAGGATTATAAGTCTTCATGAAATGTGTAAATGGGCTGACCCGGCCCATTAGATGGTTCAACTACTTTGACTTTTTGATTGACTTTGACTTTTCACGCTTTTCCATTCCGTGCTCTGTTTTGTCGTTTTTGGCTTTGTTTTGTCATTTTTTTGATGGATATCCATTTCCTGCACAATATAAATGAAAACATACAAATACAATGTATTTTTGGTACGATTTTGGCCATTTAAGTCTGATTTTAAAGGTCAAAGGTATGTGTATTTAGGCACATACCAACCTTAAACACAAAATTTAATCAATTCTTGTGTTATTAAGCCATATTGGTCGAATGTAGGGACTAAACTAACTAGGAACCTCCTTAAAACTTCTTAGGTACATGTACATCTCAAGGTAATTAAACCTTATACTTGTATAACCTTAATAAGATTTCAAGTCTTGTCTTTCTTTGATATTACACGTCCCATAGGCAAAATCAACTAGCAAAGATCCTTAAAATCTCCTTAAGTACATGTACAAATACTATGTAATTAAAACAAGTACTTTATGTTCCTAGTTAGCTAATATACAATGGATAAAGACCACCTTGGATCCCTTTTTCTCTCTTGATGTCG
>BQNB010133254.1:0-18496 GCA_026074375.1 Tanacetum coccineum
TTCTAATTTAAGAAAGTAATTTATGAAATGGAATTTATTAATAGAAAGTTTAAAACTAGTTTTATTTAAAAGATTTGCAAAGTTAATAAATGGTTTTTATAAAAATAAGAAAATAAAGGGGTAAATATGTATTTAATAATAATTAATAAAAAAAATAAAAAAATTAAAGGGGTATTATTCGGCCGGTTTTAAAATAAAAAGAAAAAAAAGAAAAACTAATTTGAGTGCAATTAGGATTCTAAGGATTATAAATATAAAATAAATTAAACCCTAAATCATTTTTTCTCTTCCTCTTTGTTTGTTCGGCCAAATCCCTCAAGAAAGAAAAAAAAATATCAAGAACCAATTATTCCTAAATTTTCTATAAATTGATGGATAAATTAAGGTTCATAAATTTTCTATAAATTAATGATATAAAACTATATAGGAGTGTTCGGGAATAGATTTGGAGCATGTTAGTGTAAACTGTTTAGTTTAGAACGCGTTAGATTGAATGTTAAGGTTTGGCAGAATTTTGGGACGTGTTGATTGAATGATATCTCAATGATAACGAGTTTTGGGTTGAATCTTATGCCTAAATTGAAGTTCAGAGAGTAGTTTTCAAAAAGTTCAGCCTCCGAAAGGTTTTGAGGTCGGGAAGTTAGTCAAATAATTTTTACAAGAAAAGTTGTCAAAATAGTAAATTCGGGTCAGATTTGGGTCTGATTTCGGGAAGTAAAACCCCCACTTAAAAGTTGAGTTAAGGTTTGGGAAACATCAAAGGTCATATTTTATGTGTCTATTAACTTCATCTCAAAGCACAAGTCCTAATTCATTGTCTAAGTATTTTAAAAAAATAAAACTTTTTGGTATGCGTTCAGATCCGAATTTGAGTACTTTGTGATGTTGAATTTTTATAAAATAGTTTAGCTCGATATTTTTTTTTAAAAATTCACAGTAGTTCATAACCCATTGGAAAGGTAGGGAATGAAAGGGGAAGAAGTAATTTGATGATTTAGTATTTTATTTGTGGTCATAAAGTGATTACAAAATTCTGCCAAAAACTAGAAAACTTGAATAAATGAATTGAAGGTATTAGGGTATAAGTGAGATATGTGAAGTATGGTAAAGGGTTTATAATCAATATATAAACTTAGTAGTCCATCAATTGATTGGTACATCATCTTGGGCATTTAGCCTAATCGCGTGTAATGTGTGTTTTATTTGTGTTAGTTGATTTCAAGTATTTTGTAAAGTAGTTGTGCATCAGGTGAGTTTCATAGTCCTATTTTTCTATTTTTTAATTGGGATGGAAATGATGCAAAAAATGTTTTAAAATGTTTTAATGCTGTGATTATGTGTTTTAATTATGTATCGAAATTAAATGGCTATTGTATGACTATGTGTTACATGTGTTATTTAGGATCGGATGAGTACGCCTAATCAAAGTTATTTATGTTATTTGGGATCGGATGAGTACGTCTACTCAGTGTGATTTGTGATATTGATTTGGGATCGGATGAGTACGCCTACTCAGTGAGATCGGATGGGTACGCCTACCCAATGTGATATGATTGTGTGATACATTCTCGGTGAGCTTGGTTGCTTTTAGTACCAGCTATTCTAAGCCCGAATGTGAAATTTAGTATGTGGATATGATGATTTGATTTTGGTTGTATGTTAGCATAGGTTCATGATAGTTCATTGTTATCCTACCTTGTTTTGATAATCATAGTAAAATCGAGTATTAATGCGTGCCTAAAACCTATGACTCGCACAAACATTATTGTTGACGTTTTAAGCATCATTTTCAGGTGAGCATCATAAGGAAAGTAAAGTTAGGAAGATTGGCTAGTGAGACCGTAGGCTTACATGCGGAGTTTGCCTAGTTTTCATTTCATACTTGTTTTGAATTGATTCTATGATTGTTTTAGGTTTTGGATTATTTTGTTATGTCTTTGTATTAGAGTGACTCTTTTACCTCAATACAAGACCCCTTTTTCTTGTGGTTGGTATTGTCATGATACTTTGTGTCCATTTTAGGTTTGTCTAATGCATTGTAGTTTCTCTATTGTTGACACCATTGTGTTGTAATGATACCCATGACGTTACGCCTCGTGTTTCCGCCTTGGCGGGGTGTGACAGATTGGTATCAGAGCCTTTGGTTATAGAGAATTAGGTGGTTTGACCTAGACTATAACCTAGGAGTCCTTCATATAGCTGCATTATAAGGTTTATGTGTTTTATTACGTAAGTATTATATTTCCCGCCTATCGAAAGCTTTAATTATTCTATTTTTGTCTACTATTATCTAGTATAATATATACTAATACCTTATTATTATTTTAGTTATGTCTCCCCCTACCCGTAAGAAATTCTGTTGGGGAGTCGTTGTCCCAACTGGACTTAAGCGCTATACTGATCCAGCAACAAGACTTAGAATGAAACGAACGAACCGCAAATTCCGAATACCCATTGTAGCATCTCATATTTTACGACCAATATTAAATCTCGAATCCATTCCTAGTTTCTTTGTATAAAAATTTCATGTTTTACTTGTTAGTCGATTTAGTAAAAATCGTCATTTTTAAATTATTCGCGAGTAGTACTTTTAATATTTATTCGTTTTAACGTATGAGAAAAAGATAATTTCATATTTTAGCTTCGGAAATTTAATTATTTTTATTTTCGTTTTTCTCAACTTTTCTTTTATCTGTGTTTGGCCGAAACCGTGTCAAAAATAGTACTTTAACACTTTTTAATATTTTGACTAAATGTTTTAAATCAAATATTATGGTATAAATGTTTTAGAAAAAAATAAAATAAATAAATAAATAAACATAACATATAAACCAAACATCTCTTTTCTTTTAAATTGGTCATACAAAACAATAAAACAAACACTCTCCTCTTTTGACTCCAACAATAAGCCAAAACAAACACACCCTTATATTTTATTTCTTCCCACAAAACATAAAACCAAACACCCTCACAAGGATTTATTTAGACATGTTTGACCACTATATAAAGACTTGGACCTATTCATAAACACAGTTAATAAAACTCGGTCTGTTTCTCCCTCTCTTCACTATGTTCGACGACACACACAAAAACCACCAAAAAATCTTTATCTTGATCCCTAAAATCACTCCCAATCACTCCCATATCATTCCAATATAAATCCCCATCATTCTTTTATAATAAAAACAACATGCAAAAGGTTTTTCTAAAGTTTTTGATTTTTTAAAGTTTTGATTTTGAAGGATTTTATTGATTTTGTGTTCAATTGGTGATATAAGGGTTCAATTGCAAGTGTTTCTACAAGGTTTTGATTGACTAAAATTAGGGTTTTGATAAAATGGTGTGGTTTTGGTTTCAGCATTTAGGAAGAACCCAAGAGGGTTTGCGTTTGATCTTCTTTCTTTCATTCCTCATTGTTTGTAAGTGTTTTCTTTACATATTTGTATTGATTAATTTCTATTATGTATGCATGTGTACAAAATTATACTTAGAATCCATGGATCCTTATGCATGTGATGTTTTGAGGTTGAATCATTGAATTGAGGTGTTAGTAGAAGGAGTTAGGCTAGTTTAAGGGTATTGGCGATATTTGTGATGCGAAAAATTGGAGTTTTGAAGGGGTTTAAAGCTACCCGTATAGGGCAAAAAATTTGTGAGTCGAGTTTGGGCGAGTTAAAATTGCTAAAACTGAAATTGGTCAAAAAATTATGATAGAGGACGTTCCAAGCTTCGTATCGATATAAGGCACGACCCGTAACTCACAAAAACGAAGTTTTTAGGGTCAAAAGAAGTTTAGCAAATGTTTCACTAAAATTTCCACACTAAAGAAAATAATAGTTGCTGTCAAATCGCAAAAGGAGCATTTTCATTCATTTTCTAGTTCGTTTCGCGGCATGAAACATAAAAAGTGTTTAAATGCAGTTTTAAAACCTTTCCGCGAGGATTACTCAGGCGGAAAGCGTGTGTTTAACGGGTTTGAAACCCTAAGGAATTAGATACTATCATTTTAGTTAGAAAAAACAAATAAAGTTTCACATAAACTAGCCAGGGGAATTTGGTACATTTTTGATAGGGTTTCAAGTCTCGCTAAAACTAAAAATTATCCAAACATCGTTTACATCAAAATGCTTTTGAGATCCCGAGTCGTTAAAATGTATTTTAGCGGTCATTTTGGACGGGTCAGACATAAAGACAATATATATAAAAGTGAAAAATTGGCGAAGTTCTTTTAATGGTCGATAGCGTTAAGGAGAATAATTCGGCATAAAAAATCTTAACTAAAACTGTACTTTTGCGACTAATGAATTATTCCTTTTTACTTTCAGGTAATTTTCATTAAAATTACATATTAGTCGGAATGGGTTAAAATAGAGTTAAACTTAAGGCAAAACATTTAAGTGGGGATAGATAAGTAAGTTTGGCGCACTCATGGATTCTACGATATAGGATTTCATATATGTCGGAATATATATATTTTACATACTTATGCATTTTATGCATTCTTCTTATAAATATACTCTTATACGCGCACCATTATTATAGGTCGCGGGTGAGACGTTGTCACCGTTCTTTCTATGTTGAATTTCTCGTTCAATACTTCATTGCTTCTCGGTGAGGTCATAGCCCCACCTTTTCTCTTTTAATGGTTTTTATAAACTGTTTTTGGGGTGAGAATACATGCTTGTTTTACCAAGTAAACTCATTGATTTCTACTACATAAGCATTACATGACTATTTTTACTAAAGCTTTTACTTGCTAACTACATGATTTTTAATACATGGTTCTTTACTCATAAATTTGCTAAAGCTTGATTTGCTTACTACATGATTTGAGATCACTGAATTCTTATATATGAAAACTGAGAGTTTTGAACACATTACTTGTTTTACATTGGACACAAGTGCTTTCAAACTGTATGCTATCTAAATTGTTGCCTAAGTTACCGCAATACCAATTAAATCCCTTTTATCATGAACCGTTAATTACTAGTTGAGTAAGCGTGAATGTTGTGGGTAGATCTATCGGGACTGACAATCCCCGCCTTAAATTTCTGGTCACAAGTTAGCCATGTCGCATTTAACAGGTTGAATTTTTTAGAATGTTTGGCATATGTTCTATGTACTTCAAAGGGCGTTACGTTAAGGTTTCAGGGTCATGAGCTTAGTGCAATAATACAAGTTTTGGACTATTGAATTCGTTTCGTATCCTACTAGTACTTAAATCTCGTGGTGCACTAATGAACGTTTCTTGATTTATTGAATCACTACTTGGTTTCGGAAATAATACATTGAAATACTGAAAAGCTATTTTCCTTACTGAAATGTTACTTGATTTATTTCAATACTGCTTTTACTTAAACCTATGAATTCACCAACATTATTGTTTACGTTTTTGCATGTATTTTCTCAGGTTATTATATTGCTAGCTGAGCATTGGGAGCATTCGAGTCGCGCGGATACAATTATTTTTTTTGAAGGCTTTATAATTTCAGTACCATTCAATACATGTTTTAAAAATAATTTCTATTACATTACAAGTGGGACCTATGTAACTCTAATATTTTATTAAATTAAAGGTGACATTTTATTAAAATGTCTCACTTATATTCGTTTTCTATAACTTGTACTTTATGCTATGAAGTAGCACCCCAAGTGGTATTCCGATGCGTTGTAATTTTTGGGGGTGTTACAGAGTTGTATCAGAGCTCAAGTTATATCGAACTAGGTCGTTTTCAAAACATGGACTATAATTGTTTTTTTTTTAATTTTAAGAGTCTTTCACCGATGTTCGATTTCCGCACGAAATGCTCCCTGGTCCCTTATAAGATCTCTTTTTCATTTCTACTAGTATTACATGGATAATGAGTATTTAACACTTGTCTATGATTTCGCCCTCTTACGTCTACTTTATGACGTCTTACTATTTCCCTTATATCGGTCAGTTATATAAATATTAACCACTCTGATTTTCGCGTACTTTCTGATTTCTCATGTACTCCCTTGAGCATTGATACTGGTATTATATAAGAATGCCTATATATATGGGCTACTTTCTTTTGATCTCTTACGATTAACTTCGAACTTTTTCAATGCTTTACTTTATTCCCTTTTGATGATATTGAATATTGGCATGGTTTATCAATTCCACTGATTATTATACCATTCGACTCCGAGTTTGAACACTCTTCCTATGCTTTTGAATCGCATATATGGTTTCGTAATCCATCGTTTTGAAGTCTTCCAGTTGATGATAGTACGACTTTAACATGTCACTCCGGATCGTGCCGTCTTTTGGCACTTACCTTTGAAACGCGATTGACTAACGTCTTATTATTCTTCTCATTACTTCTTATGATTTTGAAGAATCATGCCGCCAATGAGACTCCTTCTTCTCAATGTAAATTTGTTTTGATCTCGTGTTTTGTTGTGACAATGCTTAAGTAGGCTAATTTATAAATATCTTATTGAAATGGATTGGGACGCCTCTTCATTTGAATAAAGAAATTATAAATCACTAAACCATAAATTTCTAATTCTTATTTACATGGATTGGGACGCCTTTGGATGTAAATAACGATTTGTAAATGAGTGGGCTTAAGTGTATGGAATTCGTACGAATAACTTTCTTTTGATCTGTAATCCGTTTGTACGAATAATTCATTTTCTTCGTTCATCTAATCATTAAAGTTATTATCTTCATACGAATGAGTCTTTGGACTTCTTTCGGTCCGTAAGTTGTTCATTTGATTATTTCCAAATGTGTATCCGATATGGCGTCATCTCTTTTAACAAGTAATACGTCTGTACGTATCATTCATTGTCTTTACCTTTCAATTCGCTATCATTATTTCTTTTGTACAAATGGCTATTTGAAACTCTTTTGACCCGTAAGATGTTATATGGAATTTTCCGAATGTGTATCGATCATCGCAAACCATATGGAGATAAGGCGAATTGAGCACCGGGACGACGCTCCCTTAAGGTAAGAAGACTGTAGCATCTCGTATTTTACGACCAATATTAAATCTTGAATCCATTCCTATTTCTATCTTTGGAAAAAAATTTCATGTTTTACTTGTTAGTCGATTTAGAAAAAATCGTCATTTTTAAATTATTCGCGAGTAGTACTTTTAATATTTATTCGTTTTAACGTATGAGAAAAAAATAATTTCATATTTTAGCTTCGGAAAATTAATTATTTTTATTTTTGTTTTTCTTGACTTTTCTTTTATCCGTGTTTGGCCGAAACCGTGTCAAAAACAGTACTTTAACAATTTTTAATATTTTGATTAAGTGTTTTATAGCAAATATTGTGGTATAAATGTTTTAGAAAAAAAATAAAATAAATAAATAAACATAATATATAAACCAAACACCCTTTTTCTTTTAAATTGCTCATACCAAACAATAAAACAAACATTCTTCTCTTTTGACTTCAACAATAAGCCAAAATAAACACACTCTTATATTTTATTTCTTCCCACAAAACATAAAACCAAACACCCTCACAAGAATTTATTTAGACATGTTTGACCACTATATAAAGACTTGGACCTATTCATAAACACAGTTAATAAAACTCGGCTTGTTTCTCCTTCTTTTCACTGTGTTCGACGACACACACAAAAACCACCAAAAAATCTTCATCTTGATCCCTAAAATCACTCCCAATCACTCCCATATCATTCCAATATAAATCTTCATCATTCTTTTATAATAAAATCAACAAGCAAAAGGTTTTTCTAAAGTTCTTGATTTTTTAAAGTTTTGATTTTGAAGGATTTCACTGATTTTGTATTCAATTGGTGATATTAGGGTTCAATTGCAAGTGTTTTCTACAAGGTTTTGATTGATTAAGAGATAAGATTTTGAAAAAATGGCGTGGTTTTGGTTTCGGCATTTAGGAAGAACCCAACAGGGTTTGTGTTTGATCTACTTTCTTTCATTCCCTATTGGTTGTAAGTGTTTTTTTACATATTTGTATTGATAAAATTCTATTATGTATGCATGTGTGCAAAATTAAACTTAGAATTCATGGATCCTTGTGCATGTGATGTTTTAAGGTTGAATCATTGAATTGAGGTGTTAGTAGAAGGAGTTAGGCTAGTTTAAGGGTATTGGCGATGTTTGTGATGCGAAAAATTAGAGTTTTGAGGGGGTTTAAAGCTATCCGTGTAAGGAATAAAAATTTACAAGTCGAGTTTGGGCGAGTCAAAATTGCTAAAACTGAAATTGGTCTAAATATTATAATAGAGGACGTTTCAAGCTTCGTTTTGATATAAGGCACGACCCATAACTCTCAAAAACGAAGTTTTTAGGGTCAAAAGAAGTCTAGAAAATGTTTCGCTAAATTTCTACACTATTAAAAATATTAGTTGCTGTCAGATTCGTAAAAAGGCATTTTCATCATTTTCTGGTCCGTTTCGGCCTTCGGCCGAAACATAAAAAGTTGTTTAAAATGTCGTTTTACCTTTTCGCGAGGATTACTAAGGCTGAAAGCGTGTGTTAACGGGTTGAAAACCTTAGGATTAGATACTACATTTTAGTTAGAAAAAAAATAAAGTTTCTGCAGAAACTTGCAGGGGTATCTTGGTCATTTTCTGTTAGGTTTCGGGTCTCGGCTAAAACTAAAAAGTTGTCGGAAACGTCGTTTTACATCAAAATGCTTTAGAGTCCGAGTTGTAAAAATGTATTTTAGCGGGTCATTTTGGACGGGTCAGACTTAAGGAAAATATATAAAAAAAAGTCAAACTTGGCGAAATTCTTTTAATGGTCGATTAGCGTTATGGAGAATAATTAGGCGTAAAATATCTTAACTAAAACTGAATTTGCGACTAATCAATTAGTCTTTTTACTTACATTCGCGTCTAGGTGTCTTAATTTTGATAACGGGTTAAAATGAGTAATTTTCATAAAAATATAAAGTTAGTCGGTTAAACCTGAAACAAGTATAACGAGAACTATAATTACAACTAATAAGTTAGTCTTTCACTTTTGTTCATGTCTAAAATCATAATCTTTTAAAATGGGTCCAACGGGTAATTTTCATTAAAATTACCTATTAGTCGGAATGGGTTAAAATGGTGTTAAACTTAAGGCAAAACATTTAAGCGGGGATTGATAAGTAAGTTTGGCGCACTCATGGATTCTATGATATAAGATTTCATATATGTCAGAATATATATATTTTACATACTTATGCATTTTATGCATTCTTCTTATAAATATAATCTTATACGCGCACCATTATTATAGGTCGCGGGTGAGACGTTGTCGCCGTTCTTTCTATGTTGAATTTCTCGTTCGATACTTCATTGCTTCTCGCTGAGTTCATAGCCCCACCTTTTCTCTTTTAATGGTTTTTATAAACTGTTTTCGGGTTAGGAATACATGCTCGTTTTACCAAGTAAACTCATTGATTTCTACTACATAAGCGTTACATGACTATTTTTACTAAAGCTTTTACTTGCTTACTACATGATTTTTAATACATGGTTGTTTACTCATGAATTTGCTAAAGCTTGATTTGCTTACTACATGATTTGAGATCACTGAATTCTTATATATGAAAACTGAGAGTTTTGAACACATTACTTGTTTTACATTGGACACAAGTGCTTTCAAACAGTATGCTATCGAGATTGTTACCTAAATATTATTGCCTAAGTTACCGCAATGCCAATTAAGTCCCTTTTATCATGAACCGTTAATTACTAGTTGAGTAAGCGTGAATGTTGTAGGTAGATCTATCGGGATTGACAATCCCCGCCTTAAATTTCTTGTCACAAGTTGGTCATGGCGCATTTAACAGGTTGAATTCTTTTAGAATATTTGGCATACGTTCTATATACTTCAAAGGGCGTTACGTTAATGTTTTGGGGTCATGATCTTAGTGCAATAATATATGTTTTTCATTTAGACTTGGTGAATTTGTTTCTCTTGTCTACACTACTAATTCTTGTGGTCCACTACTGAACGTTTCTTGATTTATTGAATCACTACTTGGTTTCGAAAATAATACTTTGAAATACTGAAACGCTATTTTCCTTACTGAAATGTTACTTGATTTATTTCAATACTGCTTTTCCTTAAACCTATGAATTCACCAACATTATTGTTGACGTTTTTGCATGTATTTTCTCAGGTTATTATATTGCTAGCTGAGCATTGGGAGCATTCGAGTCGCGTGGATACAAATATTTTTTTCGAAGGCTTTATAATTTCAGGACCATTCAATAAATGTTTTAAAAATAATTTCTATTACATTACAAGTGGGGCCTGTGTAACTCTGATATTTTATTAAATTGAAGGTGACATTTTATTAAAACGTCTCACTTAGAGTCGTTTTCTGTAACTTGTACTTTATGCTATGAAGTAGCACCCCAAGTGGTATTCCGCTGCGTTGTGATTTTTGAGGGTGTTACAGAGTGGTATCAGAGCTCAAGTTATAGCGAACTAGGTCGTTTTCAAAACATGGACTATAACTGTTTTTTTTCAAAAAATTTTAAGAGTCTTTCACCGATGTCCGATTCCGCGTGCATGCTCCCTAGTCTCTTATAAGCTATCTTTTGTATTTCTACTAATATTACATGGATAATGATTATTTAACACTTGGCTATGATTTCGTCCTCTTACGTCTACTTTATGACGTCTTACTATTTACCTTATATCGGTCAGTTATATAAATATTGACCACTCTGATTTTCGGGGAATTTTTGATTTCTCATGTAATCCCTTAAGCATTGTTACTGGTATTATATAAGAATACCTATATATATGGGCTACTTTTTTTTTGATCTCTTACGATTAACTTCGAAGTTTTTTCATGGCTTTACTTTATTCCCTTTTGATGATATTGAAATTCGACATAGTTTGTCAATTCCACTGATTATTATACCATTCGACTCCGAGTTTGAACACTCTTCCTATGCTTTTGAATCGCATATGTGGTTTCGTAATCCATCGTTTTGAAGTCTTCTAGTTGATGGGAGTACGACTTTAACCTGTCACTCCGGATCGTGCCGTCTTTTGGCACTTACCTTTGGAACGCGATTGACTAACGTCTCATTATTTTTCTCATTACTTCTTATGATTTTGAAGAATCATGACGCCAATGAGACTCCTTCTTCTCAACGTAACATTGTTTGGATATCGTGTTTTGTTGTGACAATGCTTAAGTAGGCGAATTTATAATTATCTTATTGAAATGGATTGGGACGCCTCTTCATTTAAATAAGGAAATTACGAATTACTGAACCATAAATTTCTAATTCTTATTTACATGGATTAGGACGCCTTTGGATGTAAATAACGATTTGTAAATGAGTGGGCTTAAGGGTGTGTTTGTTTAGGGGCTTATAGGGGTTTATTGGGGCTTGGACTTCTAAAATAAGTCGGGTTATAAAATAAGCCTCGTTTGTCACGCGGGCTTATGAAGTCATAAGCCTCTATAAGCCCCAGCCCCATAAAAGGGGCTAAAAACTTTAGCCCAGGGCTTATGAGCCATAAATTACATATTTACCCACAAAAATATCTAAAATATACCATAAAACTCATTTAATTATATCCTTTTTAGTAATTTTGCAATAATAAGCTCCAGCCCTAGCCCATTTGCCAAACAAGTTTACAAAAATACAAATTTCAATTTCGGCTTATAACATAAGCCCCAGCCCATTTCGTCAAACATACCCTAAGTGTATGGCATTCGTACGAATAACTTTCTTTCGATTTGTAATCCGTTTTTACGAATAATTCATTTTCTTCGTTCATCTAATCATTAACGTTATTATCTTTATACGAATGAGTCTTTGGACTTCTTTCGGTCCGTAATTTGTTCATTTGATTATTTCAAAATGTGTATCCGATATGGGGTGCATATCTTTTAACAAGTAATACGTCTGTACGAATCATTCATTATCTTTACCCTTCAATTCGCTATCATTATTGCTTTTGTACAAATGGCTATTTGAACCTCTTTCGACCCGTAAGATATTATATGAAATTTTCTGAATGTGTATCGATCGTCGCAAACCATATGGAGATAATGTGAATTGAGCACCGGGACGGCGCTCCCTTAAGGTCAGAAGACTATAGCATCTCTTATTTTACGACCAATATTAAATCTCGAATCCATTCCTATTTCCATCTTTGGATAAAAATTTCGTGTTTTACTTGTTAGTCGATTTAGAAAAAATCGTCATTTTTAAATTATTCGCGAGTAGTACTTTTAATATTTATTCGTTTTAACGTATGAGAAAAAGATAATTTCATATTTTAGCTTCGGAAATTTAATAATTTTTATTTTCGTTTTTCTCGACTTTTCTTTTATCCGTGTTTAGCCGAAACCGTGTCCAAAATAGTACTTTAACACTTTTTAATATTTTGACTAAGTGTTTTAAATCAAATATTATGGTATAAATGTTTTAGAAAAAAATAAAAAATAAACATAACATATAAACCAAACACCCCTTTTCTTTTAAATTGCTCCTACAAAACAATAAAACAAACACTCTCCTCTTTTGACTCCAACAATAAGCCAAAACAAACACACCCTTATATTTTATTTCTTCCCACAAAACATAAAACCAAACACCCTCACAAGAATTTATTTAGACATGTTTGACCACTATATAAAGACTTGAACCTATTCATAAACACAGTTAATAAAACACGGTCTGTTTCTCCCTCTCTTCATTGTGTTCGACGACACATACAAAAACCACCAAAAAATCTTCATCTTGATCCCTAAATCACTCCCAATCACTCCCATATCATTCCAATATAAATCCCCATCATTCTTTTCCAATAAAATCAACATGCAAAAGGTTTTTCTAAAGTTCTTGATTTTTTAAAGTTTTGATTTTGAAGGATTTCATTGATTTTGTGTTCAATTGGTGATATAAGGGGTCAATTGCAAGTGTTTCTACAAGGTTTTGATTGATTCAAAGTTAGGATTTTGATAAAATGGTGTGGTTTTGGTTTCGACATTTAGGAAGAACCCAAGAGGGTTTGCGTTTGATCTTTTTCTTTCATTCCCCATTGTTTGTAAGTGTTTTCTTTACATATTTGTATTGATTAATTTCTATTATATATGCATGTGTACAAAATTATACTTAGAATCCATAGATCCTTGTGCATGTGATGTTTTGAGGTTGAATCATTAAATTGAGGTGTTAGTAAAAGGAGTTAGGCTAGTTTAAGGGTATTGGCGATGTTTGTGATGCGAAAAATTAGAGTTTTGACGGGGTATAAAGCTATCCGTATAGGATAGAAAATTTACGTGTCAAGTTTGGGTGAGTCAAAATAGCTATAACTTAAATACGTCTAAAATTTTTGATTGAGGACATTCCAAGCTTCGCTTTGATATAAGGCACGACCGGTAACTCTCAAAAACGAAGTTTTTAGGGTCACAAGAAGTCTAGAAAATGTATAGCTAAATTTCTACACTATTAAAAATATTAGTTGCTGTCAGATTCGTAAAAGGGCATTTTTGTCATTTTCTAGTGCGTTTCTGCCTTTGGCCGAAACAAAAAAAGTTGTTTAAAATGCCGTTTTACCTTTTCGCGAGGATAAATAAGGCAGAAAGCGTGTGTTAACGGATTGAAAAGCTTAGGATTATATACTACATTTTAGTTAAAAAAAATAAAGTTTCTGCAGAAACTTCTAGGGGTATTTTGGTCATTTTCTGTTGGGTTTCGGGTCTCGGCTAAAACTAAAAAGTTCCGAAACTTTGTTTTACATCAAAATGCTTTAGAGTCCGAGTCGTGAAAATGTATTTTAGCGGGTCATTTTGGACGGGTCAGACTTAAGGAAAATATATAATAAAAAGTCAAACTTGGCGAAATTCTTTTAATAGTTGATTAGCGTTATGGAGAATAATTAGGCGTAAAATATCTTAACTAAAACTGAAGTTGCGACTAATGAATTAGTCTTTTTACTTTCATTCGCGTCTAGGTGTCTTAATTTTGATAACGCGGTTTTAATTTGGGTAATTTTCATAAAATTAAAGTTAGAAGCTAATATCACTTTTAATTCGGTTAAACCTGAAACAAGTATAACGAGAACTATAATTACAACTAATAAGTTAGTCTTCCACTTTTGTTCATGTCTAAAATCATAATATTTTAAAATACATATTAGTCGGAATGGGTTAAAATGGAGTTAAACTTAAGGCAAAACATTTAAGTGGGGATAGATAAGTAAGTTTGGGCGCATCTGGTTCTACGATATAAGATTTCATATAAGTCGGAATGTATATATTTTACATACTTATGCATTTTATGCATTCTTCTTATAAATATACTCTTATACGCGCATCACTATTATAGGTCGCGGGTGAGACGTTGTCTTCGTTCTTTCTATTTTGAATTTCTCGTTCGATACTTCATTGCTTCTCGATGAGTTCATAGCCGCACCTTTTATCTTTTGTTGGTTTTTATAAACTATTTTCGGGGTGAGAATACATGCTCGTTTTACCAAGTAAACTCATTGATTTCTACTACATAAGCTTACATGGGACATTTTACTAAGTTTTTACTTGCTTACTACATGATTTTTAATACATGGTTGTTTACTTATGAATTTGCTAAAGCTTGATTTGCTTACTACATGATTTGAGATCACTGAATTCTTATATATGAAAATGAGAGTTTTGAACACATTACTTGTTTTACATTGGATACAAGTGCTTTCAAACTATCCAGATTGTTGCCTGAATATAATTACCTAAGTTACCGCAATGCCAATTAAGTCCCTTTTATCATGAACCGTTAATTACTAGTTAAGTAAGCGTGAATGTTAGGGGTAGATCTATCGGGACTGACAATATCCGACTTAAAGCGCATTTAGCAGGTTGAATTCTTTTAGAATGTTTGGCATACGTTCTATATACTTCAAAGGGCGTTACGTTAAGGTTTCGGGGTCATGATCTTAGTGCATACATGTTTTGGACTACTGACTTCGTTTCGTAGCCTACTAGTACTTAAATCTTGTGGTCCACTACTGAACGTTTCTTGATATATTGAATCACTACTTGGTTTTGGAAATAATTCTTTGAAAGACCGAAACTCTATTTTCCTTACTAAAATGTTACTTGATTTATTTCAATACTGCTTTTACTTAAACCTATGAATTCACCAACATTATTGTTGACGTTTTTGCATTTATTTTCTCAGGTTATTATATTGCTAGCTGAGCATTGGGAGCATTCGATTCGCGCGGATACAAATATTTTTTTTGAAGGCTTTATAATTTCAGTACCATTCTATAAATGTTTTAAAAATAGTTTCTATTACATTACAAGTGGGACCTGTGTAACTCTGATATTTTATTAAATTGAGTGTGACATTTTATTAAAACGTCTCACTTAGAGTCATTTTTTGTAACTTGTACTTTATGCTATGAAGTAGCACCCCAAGTGGTATTCCGCTTCGTTGTGATTTTTGGGGGTGTTACACCTATTGATCTGTATCCGTGCCGAGTTGAGGAAAAGTTGATTATCAGAAAAGTGGAAGGAAAATGGATTATGAAGAAGGAAATGAAAATGATTTCAAAGGATGGTACAATCTCTGAATTCCCTAGATATACATCACCTAAAGAAGAAGAGGAATAAGAGGATGAAGAAGAGGATGAGGAAGAAGAGGAAAAGGAAGAGTCAGAAAATAAAAGATCGATGGAGGCGTCAGAAATGGGATCAAACTCTGAGCCTCCAAGTTATGCAACAATTGACAATGAAGTAGAGTCAGATCTCGAGTCCACAACAAGGAGTGAACCCAAGTGTAAGGAGATGGAAGATACTTGTGAGAGTGGCGTTCGACCCAACCCAGATTCATTTTAGTTATTCCAGCCTTTGTGTTACCCGACTATCCATCTTGTTTCATGTTTTGAAAATTTTAGTTTGTTTTTCTATAGTTGGAGCCATGTTTAGGAATGTTACTTTCGACTTTTGAATTTTCAAGTATTTTAATATTATGACTTAAGTATTTGTTAGATTATTTCCGCATGTGATGAGTTGAATGATTTGAATTATGTGTTCTGTGGTGTGTTAACCTTAAGAAATGTTGTCATAGGAGGGAGTACATTTGTGAAAGGGGACATCTATAATTATGGTGGCCAACATAATTATACATGCGCCACCAGACAAGTGGACTTGCAAGTATGATTACATGGGTTGATGTAGACACATTATATGTTGGTTATACTTGTACGTATATGGTTATGTATAAAGTATGATAAGATTATGGGATTGGAAATCCTTATTATATCATCTAATGTATATAAATTTTATCTTTTATAGAAATGGCTCCATACCGACGAAGCGGTCCTAGTAATGTTGATCCCACTTTAATAGATCGAACTCCTTATGATTGTTTAAGGTTTAGTTATATTAGATAAATCTAACACAACTATAGTAGAAACTTTGTTTGAATGTATTAAAGATTATGCGGAATCTAATCTTTAATATTAATAAGAATTATCAATGAAACAGTAACACAATAAACACATAATATAACAAATAAGCTCCAATATTATTAATGATAATAATACGAATACTCTACCAGTATTAGGGTTACAAATACCTTGAAGCTATGAATTATACGTCTAATATTTTCTCACATATTACAATATGTATCAAACTCTATGCCCTAGGACCTCCTTTTATACACCAAGGAGTCCTACTCGGCTTACAATACTTTCCTAAGTATATAAAATCTTTTCAATAAATAACTAATACATGTCAAGTAAGCAGCATTAACTTACAGTACTAACTTACACTAGCAGTAATAATTTAACACTAGCAGTACTAACTTACACTAGCAGTACTAACTTAACACTAGCAGTAGTAACTTTTGTACTAGCAGTACTAACTACTTAGAATATTTTCTTGAATAGTAGTAACTTCTTCAGCAATATTAACTTCAAGCAGTCTTTATACTAGCAGTAGTAACTTTCACTAGCAGCATTAACTTTTGTACTGGCAGTAGTAACCACTTAGCATATTTTCCTTGAAGTTCACGAGCAACACTAACTTCATCAGAGCAGTATTAACACAAACTTGAGCAGCAGTAATTCCAACAGCATAAAAAAGACTTTTAATCCCAACAATCCTCCCCTAAACTTGATATTCTTCTTCAAAATCATAAAGTTTCTTCATTTAAAGCTTCATCAACACCAGGAGGATGCTTCCAAACACTTCTTTACTTCTTAAGTTGTTTTGTGATGGATTTAAGAAGCTGATAAGCCATTTCACTTTGATAATCAATTTCAAGCTTCTTTGCTAACATCATTGAAAGTGTAGGTGGTTTAAGGGGATATTTCTTCTCTACCAACATATAAATCTGCATAGATTGCATCCTCAAGGAATGTACTCCACATGAGTCATATAGCTTCCAACTCAAAACTTTTTATCCTTGTTGCTTCTTCCATACTTCATCTTCTACATGTGGTTCAAACATTGTCTTTAAATCACCTCATAACAACAAATCTAAGTCTTCTACTGGTCTTGTTGACTCATATTTAGCTTTTACCAACTAGTACAGATCTTCCAAATCTTCCCAATCAAAATGTTTAAGCATATGACTAAAGACCATGTACATTTGAGATTTTCCATCAACTCTTATTATTTGATAATAGCTTTTCTTTCCTTCTTTGTAGATCTTCAAGTCAAAAATCTTTGGAGACTTAATAGCCAAAGGAATAACATCAATTGCTACTTCTTCTTCATCTGGAATGACTTCCATAAAGTGTTTAGGCTTTGTTGTTTCTTTGTCATCTTCCAACTTTTTTCTTTGTAATCTCTTGGACCATCTCTTCTCCTGCTCTCTTTTCTTGTCCTTCAACCAACTCTGTTCTAAAGTCTTCAAATGTGTTTACCCTTCGGAATGCTTTGTCAAACATTTCTTGAATAGAATCAAACTCTTTCAACTTCAAATCCTTGAGCTTGTATCCTTCCATGTTCTTTAGGTAATTACACATTATCTTTCTTTGTTGAGATTTTGTTGGTGGTTTATTTCTTTTCTCTTCTACTCTTTTTGCTGCAAAATGCTTTCTTCTTTTCTCTAAGAGTTGAACAAATAATGTAACCTTTTCAGCATCAGACAACTCTTCTTGTTCTTGTGCTTGCAGTCTTTCAGCCAATTGATGATTAGCATCAATATTTGCTTGAATATCATCCCATGTTTCAATCAAAGAAATATTGGCTTCTTATTCTTTTTTAGTTCTCTCTCTTGCAAGTCTTTATTCTTCATCAAATTCAGCTTGTAACATTTTAGCAGTTTCTTCATCAAGCCTGATTTGATCTTTCTTCTTAGACTTCATAGGTTCTTCTACCATTATTCCTGTACCCTTGTCTTGTGATTGTTGTGAAGAAATTATTGTTGATGTTGTTGTTATAGATTCACCTGTCTCTTATATAACAATCCCTTTCACCTTAGGTTTTGAAGTTTTCAATGCTTCAAGTGCTTGAGCCAAAGTGATTTTTTCAGTACTTATTGTAGCA
>BQNB010133255.1:0-18496 GCA_026074375.1 Tanacetum coccineum
ATGCTTTAAACAATAAGAAAAATAATGATTCAAAACTTAACTTAAAAACTTCAAATTTTCATTAAGATTAAAAACATGTTACAATACTTGGAAATTGAAAGACAATAATTAAAAATGACTTGAAAACTAAAAAGTAGGTAAAAACTAAGTGCCCCAAAGGCTTACAAATGAGCTCTATTTATACTAAGCAAATGAAGGTTCTAGGTCTTGTGCTTTCTTTGTGAGAGCTCCTGCGGGTGTGCTTGTTGTGTGAGTAGGATCCAAGAGTCATCATATCCATTGAAATTGAGTAGTCCCTAAGTCATATGATCATAGCCCTTCATTTCTTGTCTTGTTCCTTGGACGAATAGGGGGTTAGGGGATTGCCAAAGTGACAATAAGCCCATGTGAGGTGGGATAAGGTGTGTATAAGTGTGGGTCGACATAGGGGAGAAGAAAGGGGAATATTGTTTTGTCTGGTGTGAGGAAAGGACACATACTTTGTGTGTGGGAGAAAAACAATGTTCGCGCCTTATTTAAAAGATAGGGAAAAGGGAAAGTTTGGTCCCTGAGGTGGTATGGTTGTATTGCAATCATAGTCCTTGAAGTGTGCATCTTTGGTCCTTGAGGTTTTATAAAGGTTTGCACTATTATTCCTTTTAAGGACTAACAAAGTTAAACTTTAAAAGGGGTTGGGGTTAACGGGTGCTAAGTGGTTATATGGGTTTGGTTTGGGCTCATTGTTGGGCCGGTTATAATGTAAAAAGGTTTATGAAGATTTAGTATATAAGTGGGCTGACCTGGGCCTACTAGGTGGGTACGGGTGGGCCTATTTTGACAATTTAGGTTTTCGGGTTCGGTTTTTGATGCTTTTTCCAATGCCACTTCCCGGGGTTGACTTTGGTTAACTTTGACTTTTTGACTTTCGGCTTTGATTTGACTTTTCTTTCACGCTCTTTCGCGGTCTTTCCGTTCTCATTCTTGGCTCGTGTTTTGTGTTGTTTTGCTTCAATTTTGTTCTTGTCCTAAGATATCCGTAACCTGCATAAATACAAATGCAAAACATACAATACAATGTAATTTTTGGTACATTTTTGTCCATTTAAGTTCTGTTTTTATGGTTCAAAGGTATGTGATAATGTTAAACACATACCAGTTAAGTACTTAATCTGTTTCTTTACTCAATAAACATGTAATAATGAGGGTTATATTCTTGTGCATCTTTTTCTTTTTCTGTCATACATAAAATCTCTTGATGTTGTGTTTATCTTCAAGATCGTATTTATCCACACTAGTAACCAGGATGTAGAGGAGTTGAATCTTATAGTATTGGTGATGACCCCAACTTCTCGAATTAGGTTTTTTGTTGGTGTATATCGAGTGCGGTGATTTTCATTTCTATCTTGTGTCTTGTAGCCGATGTTGAACCTTCTACCTTTCTTTATCAAGTCATAGGATTTTAATACTTGAATTTAATCAGGGGTCAATTTAATGTTTATGTATGTCAATATATAGATCTTGCTTTTGACCTACCAACTTGATTGGCAAATTTAGGTATTTTACACAAGACTAATTTGTAAGCTAATAACATCATTCATACATTTCAATGTATATAATTCTTATTAAAAATGTATCAAAGAATTACAAGAGATAGTTTCGGAACACTATCCCGATTGAATGACAAATAAAATTCTCCTAGAAATGAATTAAAGCTTGCTGTTAGCTTAGCTTATGATTCTTACGAGAGGATGATAATTTCACTATAATACATTTGTATTATTTTTGTGTAAAAAATCTCTGACTCTTCTCTTCATAAAGTTTCTCTTATATAGGTAAGTAAAGTGAACTCACATGTGTGTAGTAGGTTATGTGTCAAACATTTGATACATGCTACATACATGGCTTCATTTCCAAGGTACTTTAGTAAATAGTTTAGTCAACTATTTACTCTTTATTAACCTGTCTTTTACCATTTTGACTTCCTTATAGTTTCCCTTTTCTTTATAATTTTAGGAAGTTCTCGCCTATAATTCAAGTTTGACTTTGAGAGAGTATATTGAGTCAACGAAAGTTTGTCGGATCTCACTAACTTAATTTTCTTTTCAATCGGTTACTTTTGTAATACCTAAAATTTTATTGAACGAGAATGGTACTTTATTTAACTTTGGGTACTTGATATAAACTAAATAATAGTCCAAGGGTTGTATTTGTGTTAGCACAAAGTGAATGGGGTTTCTTTTGAGTATGACAAGTTTAAGAAAAATGAAATGTGATAGAATTAGTATATAGATATGGATCTCGACTTTAGAATTTCACAGGATTTTTACGAGATCTTTGGCTCAAGTGAGTTCTTAAATGTCTCTAACTTCCTAGCGTATCATTAAAAAAACCACAAACCTCAAAGTTAGAAGTTTCAGAGAGACCAAGAAATATCGACTGTCACATTCAGGTAGGAAGGAAGGAGTCGTCTTAGTTCAGGTTTCCTTGGTGATTTATAGTTTCAAGTTGCTGATTCATTAAGGTAACCTCCGTCGAGTTTCAATTTTATACTTTGTTTGAATCTTATGATTAGGACTTAGCCATTTTGTGGTGTATATTGTTCTTATGTGTTAATATATATGATATAAAATGAGTTTTGATGGCATATTCTAGTCATCACAGTGATGAAAAAGATGTTCATATTTTCAAAGTCTATGTATAGAAGGGATATGCGTACATATAATTAAAATTTATTGTTGACACATGCATGATTTTAAATAAAGAAAAATGAAAAGAATAGAATGTGATATATGTAACTAAACTGATTTTTTTCATCAGACTATAAATTGAAACTTTGATAGAAAATGTATTTTATAAGTGGTCATGTATGTCTCTTGAAACATGTTGTAAGCTACTAATGGGTGTCATGGTATTGGTTAAATTTCTTTTTATGGTATGTCATTCGAATAATATTACATAATAAGAGGTTTTCAAAAATGTCAATTAATTTGTACATCTGTATTTTTGTTCATTGTAAATGCTTTTGAAGTTTCCACGAAACCAGTAAGCGAGTTAATTACATGTATTAACCATGGTTCTTAGTAACAGACTAATGAGTCAAGTGAAGATGATTTATTATGTGATTACCTCTAAAAGAAATCAAAATCTGGAATTGAGTTTTATAATAAAACAAATAGCTTGAGTTTGAATAATAAATATTTGGGCATGATATGGGTACGTGAAAACAATAAAGAAGAAAACATGGTCAAAGATACATGGTGGGTTTTTCCTTTCATAAACTTTGTTTACTTAATCCATTTTCAATATAAGAGTTATTTTGGCATATGGTTCGAAAAGAGAAGAGATGGAAAAGAAACAAAAACTTATGTGGTTCACTTGAGTGCTTAGCGTAGCACTAAATGACTTTAATCAAAGATTTTCAAATACAATGTTTTTGAGATGAAGTATATTAGTTTAAAATTTGATATTTTAGAACTCGACTGATCAATTAAGGGTATTGTTTAGATAATATGAATGAGACGTTTATTAGTTACGTAGATACATTGTTGAATTTGTAGGAGATTTTGTTCGTAAACGACGTAAAAGCTAGCAAGAGACTTGAGGTGAGTTTTCGTGCTTTTAAATTGGGTTGCACTTTTTATTGAAAAAGCTACTATCATGTAAACTTGTTTGAATGATCATTATTTCCCACGTGTTTGACTGTTTGATAATATGTTAAAGTGGTGAAGATTGTTATATTTATATGTTAAGATATATAGATGTTGAATTGTGAATAGTGAATTATGGACTATGAAATATGAATAGTTGGAACCGTTGAACCGGATGGGTAAAAATATGATTTGTCGGAACCGTTGAACCAAACGGAAATATGAATTGTTGGGACCGTTGAACCAAACGGTTATATGTATAATTCGTTTTGTATGTGAAAACCATGAATTCTCACTATGCCTTTGGCTGACCCAAAACTCTTCTAAAATTTTTGCAATCCAGATGAGCTGCCTTAGGAATCAAGAGATTATTTGAGCCTCACTAAGAGTAGACGCTTCCGCTGATATAAGGTAAATTAGAAAGTTTAACACTCTGAAAAGGCGAGGTATTATAGTTGGTAATCAGAGCCATTGGTTTAAGTGAATTAGATTTTAGGAACCTAGTCTTAAACCTAGATTGAGTATTTAAGCTGCGAAAAAATTTGATATTTAGTGCGTTCTAGATTCACTAAAGGCAAAGAGTAATAGTTGAAATGAGTTAGATGCCTTATATAGATATATATACCCAAATTAAAATGTCGCCTTAAAATATATCTAGTAATAGTTAATACACTGGTCTCTTAGATATCTTATGGACTTCAATTAATATGACACAGAGAAATGGAAGGAAAGGGTCCTGGTGGTTCTAAGCAAACTCCAGCAAAGAACCAAGATGCGTTTGTCACTAAAAAAGAACTAGGCAATGAGATCAAAAGTATTATGTCAGAACACTTGCCCACTATTCTGGCTCAAAGGCAAGAAAAATTTAGGAAGGCGGAAGAAGCTAGGAAAGCTGCAGAAGAGGTTAAGAAAAATAAAAAGGCAAATGAAGATGCCAAGAGGAGGAGAAAAGCAATGGAAGATAAAAAAGCTGCAGAGGAGCAAGAAAGGAAAAGAAAGGCTGAACAAAATATGAAAAACGTAGAAGATGCTGAGAGATGAAGGAATGAAGAAGCTGAACGACAAAGAAATGCAGAAGCTCAGGGAAATGGATGTAGCTGTAAGTCCTTCTTAAACTGCAAACTGGCTAAATTTCATGGAGAAAGTGACCTGATGATTGTCACCAACTGGTTAAAGGAGATAGAAGACATCTTTGAAATTAGTGAATGCTCATGTTGACAAAGGGTGAAGTATGCATCCCATTTGCTGAAAGGAGAGGCGTGACATTGGTGGAATATGATCAAGATTACTCGTGGTGATGATGTTGCGAGTGTTATGACATGGGAGGAATTCGAAGATTTGGTCATGGAAATTTATTGTCCTCAAGGATTGATGGATAAGCTTGAGGAGGAATTTTTAAAACTACAACAGAATGATATGAAAGTCCTAAAATACACAACAAAGTTTAATGAAAAGCAAGATTTGAGAAATATCAGGTAGCTACTAAGAAAGAAAAATCAAACGATACATATGGGGTTTAAGAGCCGGAATCAGAGGTCCGGTTCAACAAGCACGACCTGCAACTTTTGAAGAAGCAGTCGAACTTGCCTTGATGGTTGAGAAGGAGAATAATTGTCAACCAGAAGAAGGAGACAAAAAAAGAAAAAGAGAGAATCGTGATGACGACATGAAAAAGATCAAAATTAGTGGTGAGAAAATGGAGAATGCAAGCGAGTATAAACTGAGTACGATATGCAAAAAGACACACAGAGGGACATGTTGGCATGAGGATTCTCGTAATTGTGGGAAACCGGGACATGCTACAAAGGACTGTAAAGTTGATTGGGTTTATTTTAGATGTAAGAAACCTAGACATATAATTTCTGATTGTCCTGAAAGGAAAGCTCAAGAGTCATAGGAGAAAACGGGATATAGCGGCAATCGAGTGGAGTACAAGGATACTCAACCACGAAAGACAATGGGAAGAGTTTTTCAATTGACTGTTGAGAATGCTCGAGACACTCCATAATAGCCAGAAGATAACAAGGTATCATGTGGTGCTTAGTAGTAGCTTTGAGATCTTTACTAGTGATTACAAATTTTCCTATCTTTGAATTACTAAGTTTGATTTACTTTGATGAAACCTTCACTTTTATGTTGGTTGCTTATATTTGAACTTTTAGTTCCAAATAAATCTTAAAATATTGAATGAATTTGGTGTGATGACGGTACCAAGGTCCTCCTTAGGTTAAATATCGAGGACGGTATTTTTTTTATAGAGGAAGAGTTGTAATACCCAAAATTTTATTGAATGAGAATGGTACTTTATTTAACTTTGGGTACTTGATATAAACTAAATAATGGTCCAAGGGTTGTATTTGTGTTAGCACAAAGTGAATGGGGTTTCTTTTTAGTATGACAAGTTGATGTGTCGTTGTGTGGTGTTAAATTATGATTCAAGTTTTAAATTTATATTTTACCGACTTAACCAAAAACAACACTTTAATGGGCAGTGTACCCGGTCGGTGGGAGTTTTGTGGGAAGTAGGGTGTCGATCACTAAGAGCGAGGAACACTTTCAATTTATTAATACTTTGGTTTTTCTAATCTAAGTTAGTCTAATCTATTCTAAACCTATGCTAAACCTATGTTAATCTTAAATCTAATGGATAAGGGGGTTTTTCAGTCTGAGAGACTGGCACGGGTTTGGTGGTGACTAAAACCAATTCAAGACACTAAACACACACAAGTAAATTAACAGAAGATAAAAGGACGGTCTAGCCAAATATAAGAAAACTGTATTAGCCATTATTAATCCAATCAAAACGTTGGTTTGTTTATTAAGTGCAATGATTACTTATCTCGAGGCGGCATATCATTCTTAAGACTTAGGCGTTACTTCTTCCTAAGACCTAGACACGTAGAATTCTGTCATAATTAAACGCATCCGCATAAAGCATCCTTATTTGCTGATTATAATCTATCTTAGGGATTAAGGTAATGGTGATCTTGTTAAACCCTAGCTCATAGAGACTTTACCCACTTACTGCTTAATGGCAATACATACACTAGTAGTCCACTAACCAAGTCTTTACCAATTGATTAGAACGTACTCTTTGATACCAAGGTCACCTTATGGCTCAACTAAGCTCACAATCTAAGGGTGAAGATAGGTCGTTAATTGTGATCCTATTGGTCTAGATGTATAAATCACTATATGGAGAGCTATCCCGGCATCTAGATTACTTGGTCCATATCACTAGATCCAATTGAATGATAGGTCGCATACAAAAGCACATAAACAAGTATAAATTGATAAACATAAACAAGCAATCAATGATAAATTAAGAAATCGAGATAAACAAACCAACAAAAGTATAAGAAATTACACGTTGTCTCCTATGGAATTAATCGCGTTGCTCGACCTCTTCTGCTCTTTTCTCCTCTAAAAATTAACTTTTATGGTTTAGGTATCGAGAATATGATTTAGCACACTTAAAACTTGTTTTTGAGTTTTCTATTTATAGGGTATGGAGTCGGTTCGATACAACATATCCAAAGTGTTAGATACGGAGTATTGGGGGGTTTCTTGGGGTAGGGACCACGTTTGATATCTTCCAGAATATTTTGTTCCTATATAGCTTGAATACATCGTATTGCCTTCTTCTGGATACGGCGCATTCGATCTTGTTTCCTTCGTGGTCTTTGGTGAGTGCAGGCACAAATACGCCGTATCTTCCTTGATGGATACGGCGTATTGGTTGTCAGAACAGTAATCTTTAAAATATCTTCGTTTAAGCTCTAGAATGCGTGCCTTTTAGTTAACTTTCACTAAGTACTCCATAATTACTGCATTTCTCAAATATAAATGATTAAGTAACAATTCTTTGCAATAATTATACAAAATGGGTTAATTACATGGGATAAATTATGCTATAAAATAGACGTTATTTGATGTTATCAAATATCCCCCCACTTGAATCCTACTTGTCCTCAAGTAGCCTTTTGAAGTTTATAAAAATGTATCCCTAAGGATTTTTCCGTTAAGTATTTATTTGATCTATTACAAGTAAACAACCAAACACCTCACGAAATAGGAAGATGAAAACACTCAAATCACTCAACTAATCTATGTGGTAACATGTAACTAATTTGCTAAAAAATTATGCGTAATTGCTCGGTTTGTGACCGATACTGTTATAGGTTTGTGCAAGATACACACGTCCACCACTAGAGCTAAGAGAAACAAGTGTATAAGGGTAAAATAGGATTTTATTATAAGGCTTAAAGGTTGCTTACTCTAACTAATATTTAACGAATACCCATATTCTATAGAGGGGGCGACAAGACAACAACAAGCCTTTAACGACGGTAATATGACACTTGTGAATGCTACATCCCACCTCGAATAAGCTAAAAAGTAAGCTAGTAGAGGTAATATAGGGTATTGATCTTCCATATCTAACTTGCACCAATAGTGATAAACTATAATAAAAATAATACAAACAAAATTACATAAAAAATGGTAAAAAAAAATAACATACACAATAAAAGTGTACACTAATAATAAAAATAAACTAAAAAAAAAAAAATAAAATAAAATATAAATACTATCTAAAAAAAAAACTAAAAATAAAGAATAAATAAATAAAAGAAAAAACTAAAAGTAAAAAAGAAAATAAAATAAAGTTAAACTAAAAACTAAAGTAACACTAAAACAACTAAACTAAACGAAATATAAAAACTAAAAAAAGCAATAAAAAAAAATAACAAAGACTAAAACAAAAAACTAAATATAATATAAAAAAAAAATAACACTATAAAAAGACTAACTAAAAACTAAAAACTCAAATAAAACTAATACTACAAAAAATAAAAATTAACAAAAATAAAAAAAAAAATAAACTAAAAATTAAAAAATAATAAATAAAATATAGAAAACTAACTCATAAAACAAATCTAAAACGAATAAAAGAAAACAAAATAAAATAATAATAAAAAAAAAACTATAAAAAGATATAAAAAAACGAAAAAAAAAACTAACTATAAAACTAAACTAAAAATAAAAGTAAACTAAATAATTAAAAGAACAAACTAATAAAAAAAGAAAAAAAATAAACCTAACAATAATAAATACACTAAATAAAAAAAAAACTAAAATATAATAAATAAAAAAAAGACAAAAAAACTAAAAGTAAAAAGAATAAATAATAAAAAAAATAATAATATAATAACTATATAATAAAATAAATAAAAAAAAAGATAAATAATTAATAAAAAAAGTTAAGTAAAATAAACTAAAACAATTACTAAAACAAAATAAATAAAAATAACTAAAACTAACAACAGAATACTAAACTAAATAAAAAAAAAATAAAAAAGTTAGAAAAACAAAAATTAAGAAAATAATAAATAAAAGTATACAAAAAAATAAAAATCTAAACTAAACTAACTAAATGAATAATTAACTAAAAAAAATAAAAAATATAAAAGAAAAAAATAAAAAACAAGAAAACTAAAAATAAACTACAAAACTAAAAAAATAACTAAAATAAAAAACAAAAAAAATAAAGCTAAAGATTAAGATGCGAGGCAACTAAGACATGCAATACATGCCAAAACGACGAAGACATGCATGCTCTATTTACATCCTCGATATCGCGTAAAACCCATGGTTAAAGATTTAAGGAAAGGAATTAAATTGTTGTTAAATAAAATTACAATAAATAGACTGAGGTCCAAGATATAAGTTGGTAAACACTCTTTTTTTCCCTGACCGTTACCCACGATAAGACACAACTATTATACAAACGTCTAGATCAATGAACAAAAACAACAAACCAAAGTGGCATTACCACCCGTAACAGTCAACTTTCCCAATCATCCTATTCTTTACATCAACTTCCGAATCATGCCATACTTTACAAACTTTTACAAGACAATTGGCGATATCTACCACTTTATACAATACTTTACATCGTTGACTTATAAGACGTGTCAACGAATAATCAATCCTTCGCATAATTCCTTCGGTCTAAGCTTTTGTGAAATGATTATCTTCAAACTTTACTTCTTTTTTTGTTGCAATTTTTCAATTTTTTTTTGATTTTTTTAAACACACTACAAAACTCGGTGTAATTTCACCATCTTCACGATCATAAAAACTCTAGATAATTCCTTCAATGATTCTTCACTCTTCGAACGTACCAATAATTATGTTGGTAGTAAAAATACATGAGTTTTGACTACTTTATACATTCCCATTTGCAATGTGCAAATTTCTTCCCAACCATACCAAAGATAGAAAATTGACACAAGACTCGGGAAATACATACTTTACACTTTAAGCAACTAGCAACTGATAAATGGACATAATCTAACAGGGTAGGCTAAGGTGTAAAGGTGTAACGAAACAGATAGTTGGTGTAATTCCTAAAGGATTGGCTCTATTGTTTTTTCTAGGGGTATCTTACTCTTAAGATGAGAGTAAACAAATGGTTTATACGGGGATTTAACTAACCAGTGTAGTTAGTTAATAAACAACATATAAAGGCTTTTTGGGTGTAATCCTAAAAATTTACCAATTTAAACAAGTTACTCCATCTAAATCCATAGTACTCATTATTGTGGTCTCGAATAGATATACCAAGCCAAGTTTTAAAGTCTACAACATCACCGGCACACTCATATTTTGTGGAATTTGGGTAAACATTTGGAAACGGATAAGGTTAAATCCTCACAATATCTAACAAGGGTTATTGTGTGCGGGTTATGTAACAAGTAATTTCACAAAAGTATGCTTGAATTTTTTTAAATTTGTGCATAATTTAAGCATTTTATTATGAAAAATAGGACAAGTATCATTCTAATTCTCATCCCCCACTTGAATTATACAACGTCCTCGTTGTATAGATAAAACATTAAATACTGGAATTTAAAGAATTAGAATGAGAAACTCCCCTAATATTTTGCTCGGTAGATTCTCCATGTTGAGTTTATGAGCAAGAATGTGTGTTGAACATGCGTCTAAATTCCAGCATGACTACAATCACACACAAGATTCTAGATGATTGCTACTTCACCAACTTCGTTGATTTCTTTCTTTCAGCGAGGTCCTGTGCATATTATAGGAAAAATGTTGCATTCTTATCTTGGTACCTATGGTTAATTTAAACTAAACTAAATAAACTGTACAGGAAACCAATACGCCATATCCATGAACTGGAATACGCCGTATCTAGAAACCTATAAAAAGTATCTAAATACGGGTCAGTCTGTTGAATACGCCGTATCATGTGCACAAATACGCCATATTGACAGAACTGACAATAATTTTTAAAGTGCATAAAAATAAAGGACTGATAATGTCCAGACAATCAATACGCCGTATGGTATGAAGCGGATACGCCGTATTGATGTCTGAGAAGACAGTCTCGATAAAAATAAATAACAATCCGAGTTGTCTCCCGGGAAGCACTTTTGTTTACAGCGAAGTCTTTAAGTTAGACTTTTTCCTTCCTTTCACACACTTGAAGTCACTCTCTCTTCTCAATTCTGCTATTGATTAGGATAACGTGCTTGGTTCTGTAACATACTCACGAACTTTGGTGTTGAACTTACTGCCAGTCTTTATTCTATCATGCATAAACAAATTAGAACATCATATCATAATATATACACATAATATGCAACCTGTTTAAAGTTAGATACATCATGATATAAATATATACAAAAGATAGAAACAAAAAGATAAGGGATAGAGAAATCAAGGGTCTGGCTGCTGCGGGGCTGTAGAGGTACTGGCACCGTCGGTCCACTGTCTGGTGCGTCTCTCGAATACTGCTGGCGAGCTCCCCCAAAAGGTACCATCAAACGTCTGATAAGTCTGCCCGCTAGCCTCCACGAGCTGTGTCATACATGTAATCATCCATGTGGAGAATCTCCCCTGATCGGTCATCGATCTCTCCACAAGTCCACGTAAACTCCTGACATCCTGTCGTAACCCCTGCATCTCCTCCTCAAGTCTCCCCAATCTCCGGGGTATAGTCCTACCCACAGCTGGAGGTGGTGGTGGCGGCTGAGGTACCTGAATGGGTGCTGGATCAGCCTGAGCACCCTCATCGACTACAAGAGCATCCTTAGCGGCCTCAGGGGCACCAGCCGCAGCAACCTGCTGCCTCTCTGGTCCCGGGGCTACCCAAGCCCAGTCATCTCCTATCTTCATGCAGATGTTGAGCTTAACAAGCTCACCCATGTCAATCAATGGTAACTCACGGGCCACTACTGATAATCCTCTTAACCCGTCATCACTCACCAGACCAAAGTGATGAGCAAGACGCCCAATAAAATGACCTCCTGATAACCTGGCACCACTCTTTCTCCCCTCAACGTGCCTGAGCAAGTACTATGCTAATAGATATGGGACATTAGTTGCCCTCGGTCCATGCTACGTAGGTAGAATAGGTCAGTGGCAGTCACATTTTCAGGTGCCCGCCCCTCCCAGAAATGCTGTATGAGATCAACTTGTAGCACAACCTCCGAACCAGATCTCTGATGTAAGTATACAAGGAAGCACCTCTCAAAAAGTCCATGCCAAAAGAAATCTCAACCCAGTAATCACTAAGATCCCCCTTATCGGGGATCAGTCTCTCACTCCCTAACCAGTATGCTCCGAATTCGTCCTCTGCTATCTCCTTAGCAGTATGCAAACCCAAGGCTAGAATAAAATGTCTCCAAGTCATACTACGCCTAGCACCTCCCAACTGAAAACATAGAGTACCAGCCATATCTAACCCCATCTCATCCCCAATCCTACAAGTGCTGAAGAACTCAAGCAAAAACTCATGAACTAATGGTGCTCGGATCCCAAACAATCTCCTCCAAGCATGACTTATAAATACCTCCTGCCCATCGTCCCCAGTGTATACCATCCTCATCCTCTCGGCCAAATCCTGTCTCATATCAAGGGTTAATCTTTCAAAATCTAGTATATGTACCTGGTTAACCTGCCTACTGAATATCGTCTCGAGCCTCTGCTCAAAATCGTGTACTATCTCCTCGGTGTATCCCACCACCTGATAACGAAGCCACAAGTGTCTCTGATCACGAGGTGGTAGAGGTGCCATATCTATAAAATCAACAAGATCAGTACAAAGATTATTAAAATTTGATCAGTCTGTTCTGAGGGTGGATACGTCGTATTCGTAAATGGATACGCCATATAAAGATCAATACAGTCAATACACCGTATAGATAGAAACCAATACAGCATATGGGATTCAAAACGCAGGATCTTTTTCAGATAAATACGTTGTATTCATTTAATTGAATACGCCGTATTGAGGTCTTAAGTTTGGGTAAAATTGAGCCAATACGCCGTATCCATTTGAGTGGATACGCCGTATTGCTCTGCAATTTGAAAACGAAAGGGGATTCCCTTTTTACCCATTTTGACCCATTACATCAAACAATACTATCAGTGATTTTATTCAAGGGGGTAAGGGGAACCTAAGCACATAGTTCTACGGCATAACCCCTAATCTACAAAACCAAACCCTAACCCTAATCTAGAAAATTAAAACGAAATAGGGATGAGTTTTGGCTTTCTTACCTTGTGAAGATGACGAGAGAAGTATAGACAAAGAGGAAGTGATTGATTCTCTAAGAATTTTTCACGGTTAAAAATTTGAGTGGGTAAAAAGAGAGTGTGTGTAAAAGCTTGATCCGGCGTATCAGTTGGGCTTTTATACCCAGACTCGATACGCCGTATCGGTGTTTGAGTAATACGCCGTATTGGTGAATTATGTTGACTTAGTCAACACAAGTTAAAAAGGTGGATACGCCGTATTGGTTTTACCCTAATACGCCGTATCCATTCTTGGAGACCAATTTTCCCTAGATTTAACAAAGTAAAGAAAACGTACCTTGGCCTCCGCAACATTCTTGCACAATCACCATCCTTATAATACCGTTTAGGGTCGAACAGAATGCCAAACGACACGTATAAATTCTTAATAAGATTAAATAGCATCCCGTTGACAAAATGATTCCAAGCCACGATATTCACATTTAATTCCATGACAAAACTTCCCATAATGAAAACTTTTATGATTTTATTGTGACTTTCCTCAAGAAGTTTATTTGTATTTTCATTACCCCCTGAAGATTGTATCATATCGATTTCATTTTCATCATTCCTTTTATCCGATTTTAGAACATCGGGATAAATTATGTTGAAGGGGAATAGATCATTAAAGTACAAAATGTTTTGTTCCTCTTCATCATATTCGGGCAACAATGTTTCATCTTTAAAATCAAATTCATCGATATGTTGAGGGCATAAAGTGGGTTCAGTTGAGAAATCTGATTTAGACATTAGAGCATCATTGTAAACAATGGCTGGAAATTCATTCTCAAAATCTTTAAAGAAGTCTAAATCATCAATACAACTGATCGAAGGCTCGGGTGATGGAAATAAAGGCATATTGACTTTTTCATTATCATTTTTTAAATCCGTTTTCAAATCATTGGTAGAAATTATTTTATAAGAAAATGAGTTTTTGTTAAAAACCACCATGTAATCTTCATCGTCGGATTCGTCAAAAGATATTCTAAAGTCAATTTCATCGTTAAGAGAACTTACCGTGGGTTCACAAGAGAGTGTTTCATCCAATGTCAAACTATCATTGAAGACTATAGCTGGGAATTCGATTTCAACGGATCTGAGGACATTAATGTCATCATCATACCAAATCTTACCATACTTAGCAGTTTCCTAGTTAAACACTTTCCCACGTTTTCGAGCTTTTTCTTCCTCGAACCTGATGTATTCCTCCATAGTAATGTTTGGATCGTCCATCCTGTAATGAAATTACTAGGCAGAAAACCATCAAATAACTTATACGTCGTATTTAGTGAACTGAATACGCCGTATCATATAAACACAATTAGCAAACATATAGGAATATGAACTAAATCTAAACTACGCTAATCCTAAGGGTTAGATCTAATCTAGTGCTAAAAACCAAAATATCAAATAAAAATCAAGATTAATTCTCACTCCCCGGCAAAGGCGCCAAAAACTTGATGTGTCATTGTGTGGTGTTAAATTATGATTCAAGTTTAAATTTATATTTTGCCGACTTAACCAAAAACAACACTTTAACGGGCAGTGTACCCGGTCGATGAGAGTTTCGTGGTAAGTAGGGTGCCGATCACTAAGAGCGGGGAACACTTTCAATTTATTAATACTTTGTTTTTTCTACTCTAAGTTAGTCTAATCTATTCTAAACCTATGCTAAACATATGTTAATCCTAAATCTAATGGATAAGGGGGGTTTTCAGTCTGACTGGTACGGGTTTGGTGGTGACTAAAACCAATTCAAGACACTAAAACACACGCAAGCAAATTAACAGAAGATAAAAGGGCGGTCTAGCCAAATATAAGAAAACTGTATTAGCCATTATTAATCCAATCAGAACGTTGGTTTGTTTATTAAGTGCAATGATTACTTATCTTGAGGCGGCATATCATTCTTAAGACTTGGGCGTTACTTCTTCCTAAGACCTAGACACGTAGAATTCTGTCACAATTAAACACATCCACATAAAGCATCCTTATTTGTTGATTATAATCTATCTTAGGGATTAAGGCAATGGTGATCTTGTTAAACCCTAGCTCATAGAGACTTTACCTACTTACTGCTTAATGGCAATTCATACACTAGTAGTCCACTAACCAAGTCTTTACCAATTGATTAGAACGTACTCGTTGATACCAAGGTCACCTTATGGCTCAACTAAGCTCATAATCTAAGGGTGAAGATAGGTCGTTAATTGTGATCCTATTGGTCTAAATGTATAAATCACTATATGGAAAGCTATCTCGACATCTAGATTACTTGGTCCGTATCACTAGATCCAGTTGAATGACAGGTCGCATACAAAAGCACGTAAACAAGTATAAATTGATAAACATAAACAAGCAATCAACGATAAATTAAGAAATCGAGATAAACAAACTAAACATTAAGATCTTTATAACAATGGCTAATACCCGAAGGTATTAGCCTTTAAACGTCATAATTAATACAAAAGTAATGATTTAGCCAAGTTAAACTAACGAGTTAACGAATGATACCAAAAACTGAACGATTACAAAAGTATAAGAAATTACACGTTGTCTCCTATGGAATTAATCGCGTTGCTCGACCTCTTCTGCTCTTTTTCTCCTCTGAAAATCGACTTTTATGGTTTAGGTATCGAGAATATGATTTAGCACACTTAAAACTCATTTTTGAGTTTTCTATTTATAGGGTCTGGCGATACGGCGTATCCAAAGTGTTGGATATGGCGTATTGGGGGTTTCTTAAAGTAGGGACCACGTTTGATATCTTTCAGAATATTTTATTCCCATATAGCTTGAATACGTCGTATTGCCTTCTTCTGGATATAGCGTATTGGATCTTGTTTACTTCGTGGTCTTTGGTGAGTGCAGGCACATATACGCCGTATCTTCCTTGATGGATACGGCGTATTGGTTGTTAGAACAGTAATCTTCAAAATATCTTCGTTTAAGCTCCAGAATGCGTGCCTTTTAGTTAACTTTCACCAAGTACTCCATAATTACTGCAATTCTCAAATATAAACGATTAAGTAACAATTCTTTGCAATAATTATACAAAATGGGTTAATTACATGGGATAAATGATGCTATAAAATAGACGTTATTTGATGTCATCACAAGTTTAAAAAAATGCAACGTGATAGAATTAGTATATAGATAGGGATCTCGACTTTAGAATTTCATGGGATTTTTACAAGATCTTTGGCTCAAATTAGTTCTTAAATATCTCTAACTTCCTAGCGTATCATTAAAAAAACACAAACCTTAAAGTTAGAAGTTTCAGAGAGACCAAGAAATATTGACTGTCACATTCGGGTAGGAAGGAGGGAGTCGTCTTAGTCCAGGTTTCCTTGGTGATTTATAGGTTCAAGTTGCTGATTCATTAAGGTAACCTTTGTCGAGTTTCGATTCTATACTTTGTTTGAATCTTATGATTAGGACTTAGCTATTTTGTGGTGTATATTGTCCTTAAGTGTTAATATATATGATATGGAATGAGTTTGGATGGCATATTCTAGTCATCACAGTGATGAAAAAGATGTTCATATTTTCAAAGTCTATGTATAGAAGGGATATGCGTATATGTAACTAAAATTTATTATTGACGCATGCATGGTTTAAAATAAAGAAAAACGAAAAGAATAGAATGTGATATATGTAACTAAACTGATTTTTTTTCGTCAGACTGTAAATAAAAACTTTGATAGAAAATGTATTTTATAAGCGGTCATGTATGTCTCTTGAAACATGTTGTAAGTTACTAATGGGTGTCATGGTATTGGTTAAGTTTCTTTTTATGGTATGTCATTTGAATAATATTACATAATAAGAGGTTTTCAAAAATGTCAATTAATTTGTGCATCTATATTTTTGTTCTTTGTAATTGATTTTGAAGTTTCCATGAAACCATTAAGCGAGTTAATTACATGTATTAACCATGGTATTGTTAGTAACAGACTAATGAGTCAAGTGAAGATGATTTATAATGTGAGTACCTCTAAAAGAAATTGAAATATGGAATTGAGTTTTATAATAAAACAAATAGCTTGAGTTTGAATATTAAATACTTGGGCATGATATGGGTACGTGAAAACAATGAAGGAAAAAAATGATCAAAGATACATGGTAGGCTTTTTCTTTCATAAAATTTGTTTACTCAATCCATTTTCAAGAAAAGAGGTATTTTGGCAATTGGTTCGAAAAGAGAAGAGATGGAAAAGAAACAAAAACTTATATGGTTCACTTGAGTGCTTAACGTAGCATTAAATAACTTTAATCAGAGATTTTCAAATATAATGTTTTTGAGATGAAGTATATTAGTGTTGGGATTAAAAGACTGCTTGGAGTTAATATTGCTAAGGTTAGAGTTACTGCTGTCAAGCATAACTTAGTGCTGTTAGTAATATAGTACTGTTAGTTACTACTGCTAGTGTATATTACTACTACTAATGGAAGTTAAGACTGCTCAGAGACTTAGAAGAAATTCTACTAACTAGTTAATACTGCTAGTATAAAAGTTACTACTGTTAATATAACTTAGTATTGCTAGTATATGTTAGTACTGCTAGTGTAACTTAGTACTGCCAGTAAAGAATAAAGAAAATATTCTAAGTAGTTACTACTGCTTGTACACAGTTAGTGCTGCTTATACAAAGTTAATGCTGCTGGTATGAAAGTTACAACTGCTGAAAGATTACAACTGCTAGAAGAGTTTCTACTGTCAGAAGGATAAAGATGAAATTGCTTATCAAGATTACTTATGGGATAAGTATGAGATATTTTGCTAAAAGATATGTATAAGTTATTTGTTTAGAAGATCATGATAATTTAGGAATATATTATAAGCCACGTTGTAAGCCCATTAGGGTTCCTTGGTGTATAAAAAGAGACCCTAGGGCATGTAGTTCATCTATCTCATTTTTCATATTCAGTCATATATATCTTTAAGGTTTTGTATAACCCTAACACTATCAAGAGTGTTCGTATTAATATATTGAGGCTTAAAGTTTGGTATTATATAATCTTGTTTGTCACTGTTTTATTGCTTGTTCTTCTTAGTATCATAGACTAGATTCTGCATAGTCTTTGATATATTCAATCAAAGTTTCTATCATAGTTGTCTTGAATTTATTCAATATAACTAAGCATGTTTACAAGCTAAGCAAGATCTATTCAAGTGGGATCAACATTAGGGAGTGATTTTGAGATGTTCAACAAAGCTTGTCATGTGTGTGGTAGTTTTGATCATTTGAAGAATGATTGCAATA
>BQNB010133256.1:0-14961 GCA_026074375.1 Tanacetum coccineum
ATTAGTAATTAAGCCTCACAACAAGATCCCTTATGAACTTTTTCTAGGTAGAAAACCTGCCTTACGCTTTATGAGACCATTTGGGTGTCTTGTTACAATCCTTAATACCATAGATCACCTAGGTAAATTTGATGGAAAGGCTGATGAAGGGTTCTTTGTAGGATACTCTACCAATAGTAAAGCATTTAGAGTATTCAACAGTAGAACTAGGATAGTAGAAGAGAACCTGCATGTCAAGTTTAATGAGAATACATCTAATATTGCAGGAAGTGGACCTAATTGGCTTTTTGATATAGATGCCAAAAAAATCTATGAACTATATGCCAGTTGTTACAGGGAATCAATCTAATGGTAATGCAGGTATAGAAGCATGTGATGATGCAGGTAAAGCTAGAATGGGGATAGTACCTGGCAAAGATTACATTCTACTACCATTGTGGGTTGCTGATCCACCACTCTCTCAAAATTTAAAGGATTCTCTTGATGCTGGATTCAAACCATCAGGGGAGGAGGAAAAGAAGAATGTTGCAAATCCAGAGAATGAAAGTGAAAATCCATCTAAAGGGATAGATAGTGAGGTTCCAAGTCTAGAGGAGCCAAGAGATAGTTAAGAGAAGGATGAAAGTGTTAACAGCACTAACACTATTAATACTGTTAGTTCACCTGTTAATGCTGCTGGCATAGAGGATAATGCTGTTGATGAGAATATAGTCTATGGATGTGCTGATGATCTAAATATGCTTGATTTGGAATAGATTGACTATACAAATGATGATGAAGATGTTGGTGTAGAGGCTGACATGAACAATTTGGATACATTCATGCCTGTCAGTCATATTCCAACTACCAAAATTCACAAGGATCATCCAGTTGAACAAATCATTGGAGATTTACATTTAGCACCTCAAACCAGAAGGATGACAAAGAGTGTGACTAAACATGCTATGTTTAGCTTAGTGCAGCAGAGGGTCAACCATAAAGACTTTCAGAATTTTCTGTTTACATGTTTCTTATCACAAGAAGAGCCCAAGAAGGTAATCCAAGCATTGAAATATCCAAGCTAGATAGAAGCTATGCAAGAGGAGCTTCTGCAGTTCAAGTTATAATAGGTTTGGACCTTTGTGGATCTACCTAATGGAAAAAGGACCATTGGTACTAAATGGGTGTACAGGAACAAGAAAGATGAAAGAGGCATTGTGATCAGGAACAAGGCTAGATTGGTTGCTCAGGGTCACACACAAGAGGAAGGAATTGATTATGATGAGGTTTTTGCTCCAGTTGCCAGAATTGAAGCAATCAAGTTATTCTTAGCCTATGCCTCATATAAAGACTTTATGGTGTACCAGATGGATGTGAAGAGTGCTTTTCTATATGGCAAGATTGAAGAGGAGGTCTATGTTTGTCAACCCCTAGGTTTTGAAGACCCAGACTTCCCTGACAGAGTTTACAAAGTAGAAAAGGCTCTCTATGGTTTGCATCAAGCTCCCAAAGCTTGGTATGAAACCTTGTCTACTTATTTGTTGGACAATGGATTTCAGAGAGGTCAGATTAATGGACAATGGATTCTGAGAGGACAGATAGATAAGACTTTGTTCATTAAAAGGGTCAAAAGTGATATTCTACTAGTTCAAGTATATGTAGATGATATCATTTTTGGATCTACTAAGAAAGCTTTATGCACTGAATTTGAGAAGCTAATGCATAAGAAATTTCAAATGAGTTCAATGGGTGAGCTTACTTTCTTCTTAGGATTGCTAGTGACACAAAAAGATGATGGGATTTTCATCAGTCAAGATAAATATGTGAATGAAATTTTGAAGAAGTTTAGCTTTTCAACTGTGAAGATAGCCAGTACACCCATTGAGACTTCAAAACCATTGCTCAAAGATTCAGAAGCTGAAGATGTTGATGTACACTTATATAGATCAATGATTGGATCATTGATGTATCTAACAGCTTCTAGGCCTGATATAATGTTTGTTGTATGTGCTTGTGCAAGATTCCAAGTTTTACCTAAAGTTTTACATCTTCATGCTATGAAAAGAATCTTTAGATACTTGAAAGGTCAACCTAAATTGGGCCTTTGGTATCCTAAGGACTCACCATTTGACTTAGAAGCTTATACTGATAGTGACTATGCTGGTGCAAAATTTAGACAGACGGAAATCCACACTAGGAGGTTGCAAATTCGTATAAGAAGATTGATCTCATGCAAGAGCAAGAAGCAAACTCAATAGTTTTGCCAACTCAAACTACTGAAGCATAGTAATGTAGCTACGATACAGTTGCTAATAGAGCAAGTGTTTGGATCCAAAATCAATTGCTTGATTATGGATACAACTTTATGAAACACCAAGATTTTCATTGATAATGAAAGTACTATTTTCATTGTGAAGAATCCAGTATTTCATTCAAAAAGCAAGCACATTGAGATCAGACGCCACTTTATTAGAGATTCCAATAAGAAGAAGCTTATTCAGATGATAAAGATTCACACAGATCAAAATGTTGCAGATTTACTCACAAAAGCATTTGATGTTAGCAGATTTCAATATCTGATTGCAAGTATTAGAATGCTTAACCTCTGAAGTATTGATTCAAGGGAGGTTAATTATGTGAATGTGAAGCTGATTATACATAAAGAATGTTTGTAATAAAATTGAAAAGCTCCATAACAACAAGCAGAAGTATGTGGAAGGTCAGGAAATCCAACTGAACCCCAACACACATCCACAACTGCTTCACTACCTAATCTTGAACCAATTACTGTTTCATCATTATCTTAACCCAAAAAGACTTAAACACCTAGGAAAGCCAAAAAGGCCACTGAGATATCTCAGTCTAGTGGACCTATTCCCCCTTGAGTCATACGAGACTAGTCAATAAAGAGTAGGAAGATAGAATGGAAAGGGCTGCCACTATTGGCTTCAAGTTAGAAGTAAGCATTGACAGTGGTAACCTGTAATCGGATCAATCCATGAGAAACACTTAATTGAGTCTTCGTCCTTAGGGAACTGGCTCTACATATTGTGTCCTAGGTGGCCAAGAACCATATTGGGGAGATGCAAAAGTTCAAAATAAGGTTGAGGATTGTATTAAAAACAGTCTAAATGATCCAACCCTCTCTCAAAGTTAACACACATGAAGTAGGGGAGGACAAGCGTGAAACTAAAGGAATTGATGGAACTTTGTACAAAACTATCTGAAATGGCTCTTGATTTAGGATAATAAAAATAGATAGAGTGAATTGGTAAGAAAAAGAAATGAGAGATATAAAAACAGATAAAGTAAATTGGTGAGAAAAAGAAATGAGAGATATTGTGAGATTAAAAATAGAAAGAGAGCTTGTGAGAATCAAAATTGATGATACAAATGCTTTTTCAAATGAAATTGGAGTTAATGTTGGTGTCTCAAAGTTAATGTTGCCAAGCATAAACTTACTGCTGCCAGTATTAGTTAGTGCTGCTAGGCATATACTTACTACTGTTAGGCATAAGTTAATGCTGCCAGGCATAACTTACTACTACTGGGTTAGTTAATACTGTTATAGGCTTAACTTTAATGTTTCCAGTTCAAGATAATGCTGTGAGGGTGATTTATAAAAATACAATTGATTAAAGGGTTTCAATCACTTATTCGATCGATTTTACACATTGATATACTCTCTAATCATAAACCCTAACTCAATTTTATCATTCATCATCAAAACCCAACATAATGTTGAACCCAAAATTTGCTGAAAGTACAATTTGGTTGCGTTTTTGGAGAAACCTGAAGAAAGTGATGGGTTTGAGGGAATTATTGATTTTCTAAATGCAAGTTCTATTAGATATGCGTTAATAGTTAATCCCACCATCTATACTACATGTATTGAATAGTTATGGGAAACTGCCAAGGCTAAGACAATTAATGGGGAACGTCAGATACAAGCCCTAGTAGATAAGAAGAAGGTGATCATCACTGAGATGAGTGTAAGAAGTGATCTTAAGTTTGAAGATGCTAGATCAGGTACAGATTGTTTTCCTACTGGCAAACCAATTTTTGCAGAACTGGAAAAAAGAAGGTAAGAAAAAATCTTACTATAAAAAGCTTCACTTTCTATAAAACTTGATTTTATTCATCCAAAAAGAAATTTCTAATCCATACCATTCTGCATGGCCTTAAGTGCTAAGACTATATCTGGAATGAATTTTAGTAGCACTAAGAGGCATCTAACTATCATATGTCTTGCCACAAACTAAAATTTTAACTTTTCCAAGTACATTTTTGACAATATGGTAAAAAACTTAGAGAGCGGGGTTAAATTTCTTATGTATCCAAGGTTTTTGCAAATATTCTTAGACAAACAAGTTGAAGGAATGTCCAAACATAAAGGGATTTATGTTACACCTTCCCACACCAAAAAGATGTTTGCTAACATGAAGAGGATAGGAAAGGGTTTTTCTAGAAGGGTCACACCTTTATTCAGAACTAAAATTGTTCATGAAGCTCCAGAAATAAGGGTAAAGCTCAGACTGTCCTATTGATTCTCCATCCCAAATACCCCTAAGACATTATTACTCAACCATCATCATCTAAACCTCAAAAGAAACAGTCAAGAAGGAAACAAAGGAAGCGCAGTGGTCCTACAGAGCCTATCCCTAATGAAGCTACCATTGAGGAACATATCCCTACACATTCCAATGATCCACTTCTAGTGGTGAGGAATAGATATGCAACATAATTAATAGGTTTTTTATATGGAAAGTTGTACCAGTCTACAGAAGAAGGTTTCTTGATTTGGAGTACTTACAAAGGCTTGCTCAAGCACAGAAAAATTTTCAAAGTCTTTGAAACAAAGAGTAAAGAAGCTTGAGAAGAAGAAAAAGTCAAGACCCCATGGGCTTAGTAGGTTATACAAAGTTGGTAGTTCAAGGAGAGTGGAATCCTCTAAAGGAAGTTTGGGTGCTCAGGAGGATGCATCCAAACAAAGGAGGAAAATAGCTGATCTTGATGCTGATGAAGAGGTGACCTTAATTGATGAGACTCAAGGGAATATGTAAATGAAACTTATGAGGTTTCTACTGGGTGTTACTTAATGGTGATAAAGTATTTGAATAGCCTATTGTTAATGCTGCTACAACTACAAGCTCAATTCCAGTTAGTGCTGCTGGTTTAGTTACTACTGTTGGTGAAGTAGTTACTACTGCTAGTGTTGAAGTTACAACTACCAGTGCTACAATAACTGTTGATGAGTTGACTCTGGCTCAGACCTTAATAGAAATTAAAGCAGCTAAACCCAAGGCTGTTACAACTGCTGCTAACAATAAATACATTACACATGATTAGGCACAAGGCCAAAGCAAAAGGAGTAACTGTTATACAAGACCAATGTGAAACAACAACAACAACACATCAATAACAACAATATCAATACCTTTAAGGCTTCAAGATAAAGGTAAAGGCAAGATGGTAGAGACTGAGCCTGAGAAGAAAACAGGGAAAAAGACATAAATTCAGCTTGATGAAGAATTAGAATTCAGAATGCATGCTGAAGAACAAGCAGAGTTGGAAAGAATGCAAAGAGAAATAATTGCACAAGAAGAAGCTAGCAGAGCAACAATTAATGAAGAACTGGATAGAATTCAAGCTATGATTGAAGCTGATGAGCAATTAACTGCAAGACTCCAAGTTGAAGAACAAGAACAATTCTCCATTGAAGAAAAGTCAAGAATGTTAGTGGAGATGATAGCTGAAAGGAAAAAGTTTTTTGCAGCACAAAGAGCAGCAGAGCAAAGGAGCAACCACCTACCAAAGCTCAGATAAGGAATAGAATGTGTACATACTTGAAGAATATGGGTGGATACAAGCACAATCAGCTAAAAGGAAAGGAGTAAGATGAAGAAATTCAGAAAGCTTTTTGACATAGCATATCAAAGGTAAATTCATTAGTTCCTTGGATTCAAGGTGGTATAAGTAGATGAAACAATAACATAATGAAGTTCTAAAAGAGCAGAGATGAACTTGAGTTCTGATAATTCAAAAGAAGCAGAAGATAGATGAGCATGATGATCAAGAGGAGGCAGAGATGAAAAAGCATATGGAAATTATTCTTGATAAAGAAGAAATGGCAATTGATGCTATACCTTTAGCCACTAAGCCTCCAATTATAGTTGAATGGAAAATCATCAAAGAAGGAATGATGGGACACTATTAATTGATAAAGGCTGATGGAAGCTCAAAAAGGTACTCATCAATGATTCAGATGCTTCAAAATATTGACAGAAAAGACTTATAAACCCTCTGGAAATTAGTTAAAGCTAAACATGGGAATACAAGGCCAGGAGAGGGATATAAAGTCTTATGGGGAGATCTGAAAGTAATGTTTAATCCTGATGTAGAGAGTGAAGTATGGAGGGAGCTGCAAGGATATAAAGTAACAGTTTGGAAGATATTTTATTCATGTGGAGTGCATTTTGTAAGATTTCAAAATATGCATATATTTATGCTGGTGGAGAAAAAGTACCCTCTTACATCTGTAACAATCACAAAAATGCTCAACAAGAAGCTTCAAACTGACTATTTGAATGAGATGTGATAACCAACTTCCTAACTCTAATGACAAAGCAGGTCAACAACGAAATGAAGTGTTTGGATACATCCCCCAGCGTGATGGTGAAGACTTGGGGGGGGGTGGGGGTGTAAGTGGGAGGGGGAGAGGGTCGGTGGTGGGAAGAATTCAAAGATGAACATTAAGTTAAGGGGAAGATTTGCTGGGATTAGAAAGACTTCAAGTGTTTTTAGAGTTACTACTGGCTGCTCAGTTATATATAGTGCTTCAAGCATAACTTAGTGTGTTGGGAGTGATACTAATAAAATGATTGCTAAGTAGTTAGTAATTGTAGTATAAAAGATTACTACTGCTAGTTACTACTATTGTTAGTAGTATAATAGTATTGTTAGTATAAAGTGTACTGCTGCTGGTAAATTAGTTTAAGACTGCTCAGAGGATAAAGACTGAAAATATACAAAGTATTACTACGCTAATATAAAAGTTAGTACTGCTATGTATGTTAGTACTGCTAGATATAACAGTCTAAGTAGCTAAAACTACATTGCTCAGTTACAATTGCTGGGTGATTACAACTGCTAGATAGGTTTATGCTGACAGAGATGAGATCAAAGACTTATCAGAGAAGAGATAAATATTGATTGGAGAACAAAATAGCTATACTAAGATAAAGTATTAGTTATAAAAAAAGCAGATATGTATAACTTATTAAAATACAAATCAACACAAGATATAAGAGACGACCGCATAAGAGATTCTCGTTTGAAAGATAATCTCGTTGATTTAATTGAAATTTAAATAGTTATAACATTTGTCCCAAAGTTGCATCAAGATGAAAGACTGAAAATAATACAACGAGATTGATAGTTTGAATGCAAGTAGAAATCCATGAATGAAATCTAGAAAAGTTTAGACTCCAATGCACATCAAGAACGTCAAACAACTTATTCACCTGAGAAATAAATGCTTAAAAGTGTCAACATAAAGTTGGTGAGTTCATAGGTTTATGTAAGTATAAATGTTGGACCACAAGATTTTAAAGTATGTATCATAGTATACAATATTCAAAAAAATGTAATCACTATAGCCATAACACAATGAAGCAAGACAAAGTATATTGGCCAAACTCAATTTGGCAATTATGTGACGTAATGATGGCACAATTTCAGACAATCAAAGTAAGTGTTTAAGTGAATCTGACATGATATACGCTCGTTGGCCATGTTTGGCACCAATCCTAGATGGGGATGTCTATCCCAGTAGATCTATTTATAACATACGCATTTACACAAAGTAATTAACAGTTCATGATTGTGGGCAATAGGTGTTAGCAACTGCAGAGCAAAATCCGTAATCATATAAGAATTGAAAAAGTATTGTCCTTCGTCGTTCCTATCAGTGAAAACAAGTCATGTATCTCACCCCAAGGTTTGTAAGTAATTGTAAACAAGTTTGTAACTGAGTATGTAAACGAGTATGAAAACTAGTATGAAAACGAGTATGTAAACGGGTATATAAACGAGTTTGTAAAATCGATGAAAAACGTGTATGTAAAACGAGTTTTGACAATGAGCCATGTAATCCTCCTCTAAAATATTTAAATGAAGTAAAATAAGGGCCATGAAACTCACCTCAAGTGATGGAATTGATTTCTAGATAAATCAACTAGGAATGTCGTCGCAAAAGACCGGTATGCAACCTATTTAATTATAGACCGATTTAGAATAATGTATAAAGAATAGACAGCTCATATTTTTATCTTGTTATAAACACCCACCCCAATAGTTTTAGACTGAGCTTAAAAGTCAAAATAATAATTTCGTTAAGTTTAACACTTTTATTATTTTTACCACGATAATATATATAGTCTAGTTAATTTATAAAATAATATTTATAAAGTTTAAAACGCGTATAAATATTATATAAGTAATGCTATATTATTTCCTAAGGTTTTTATAGTCTAAACAGACCCAAAGTCCGAAAACACTGTTTTACTATTCATGTCAGGAAAAAGTGTGTTGAAATTTTATATAAAAGTTGTCTAGTTGTAATGAAGATTAACTCACTTATATTACACTTTTAGGCTTCAAAACTCACGAACTGTTACCGAAACATCATTCTGAGCAACATTCTAGTTTTATATTTAAGCCTTCCCCACAAAAAGACAAAAATTAGAGCGTCAGTTCTAGGGCGGTCCCCAGATATATCTGTGACCGCCGAGACTGCCACTAAACTGACGCGTCTTGGGAATATCCTTGGCTATAATACTGCAACTATTCTCAGCAGAAAAACACGAGAACCTTCTTTGCATGATTTTTTCAGTACTTCTTTCACTCCTAAACCTTCTTCTCTCACTAAATATCTTGAGTCACAACATAGTTTAATCTTGTTTATTAAGCGATCAAATCTACACCTTTTATCTTTCTTACATTCTTCTATCAAGTGAAAGAGAAGAACATTCGTATTCACCAAGAAACAAAGTGTTATAGATTAGTGATTTCTCCTCTCTTCTTTTAAGATTTAAAACTCTATTTTGATTATCTTGTGTAATTGTGTAAATCAGATTGTTTGTAAATCCGATAGTGTAGATCTTGTGATTGTGTATTACTTGTGAAGTGGTAAGATTAGGATTCTAGCTAAGATTAGACTAACGACATTTAGCTTAATGTTAGAAAATAACATAAGCGACGTGTAAATGGTTTTCTCCACCTGAAGGGAGCTTGTTGACATAGTGAAATTTTGAGTCGGATACTTGGGGAGTAGAGTAAGGCGAAGAAAGAGCTTCGTAGCCGAACCACTATAAAACTTGGTGTCTTGGTTTGATTGTTCTTTCCCTTATCTCTTTATATTACTTGTGTAGATATTACAATTAGATAGTTATCGTAATTGGTTCATATTATTGAATTGGTTGAACATATAATCAAATCTAACCATTTTAGAAGTAAAATTTTAAAACGCCAATTACCCTGTAAACTATTCAACCACCCTTCTAGTTTCCACAATTGGTATAAAAAGTCGAGGTCACTCAATATTTTAAAATATAATGTATTTTAAAGCTTGGATTAATCTATGGATTCCGAAAAATATCTAGAAGTGCAATCCATGCAAAGATCACCACTCTTTGAAAGTGATAGTTTTATTTATTGGAAAAATAAATTCGAAACACATGTTAAATCAAAAGATCTTGATCTTTGGCATGTTATTACTAACGGTGATTTTTAACCTATTCAACAAAATCCAGAAACCAAATTAGATGAGGTTATCCCTTTTGAAAAATAATGTGATGATCTTAAATGAGGCTTGCGAAAAATAATGAAGCCAAAATGGTTATTTATAATGCTTTGCCAAGAAAAGAGTATGAAAGAATTTTCATGTGTAATACGGCAAAAGAAATTTAGAAAACCATTTATTAATCATCGCCCATTCAATGGTAATAACCAAGTACAAAGATAACAAGATCGAACCTTTGTTATCAACAAAAGACAATTTCGTCATTATTTGAGAAGACGAATCTATAGAAAATAACTTTTGCTAGAATTTAAAACTATTATTACTAATCCTAAAAGCTCTTAATGAATGGTTATTCTAGAAGAATTAGGTTGAAGTTTCTTAGTGCCTACATCTAAATGGAGAGCAAAGTCCACAGCGATTGAAAGTCAAAAGAATTAAAACATCACTGTCACTTGATGAACTCATCGAGAATCTTAAAGTTCACGAGATGATCATCAAGAAAGATTCTAAAAATAGGTCCAAAGCTAAGGAGAAAGAAAATCCTCTTACTTTAAAGGCTAAGAAAGAGTCTAGTGATGAGGAGTGTTCGACTTTTAAAAGTAAAGATGAAGAATACGCCATGGCGGTTAGAGACTTCAAGAAGTTCTTCAAGAGAAGAGGTAGATTCGTGAGACAACCTCGGAACGACAAAAAGACGTTCTAAAGAAGCCGAGATGACAAGAACGGCAAAAGTGATAGAAAATGTTTTAGATGCGGTGATCCAAATCATCTTATTGGAGAATGTCCAAAACCACCGAAAGACAAGAACCAAAGAGCATTCGTCGGAGGTTCTTGGAGTGATAGCGGTGAAGAAGATGATGAGAAGGCCAAAGATGAGACGTGTCTCGTAGCTCAAGCATCAAATGAGATATGCCTTGGAGTAGACTTGGAACCCGATGAGTGGATAAAGGATAGCGGATGCTCTAAACACATAATGGGTAACCGAAAGCTCCTTCCTCACCTAACAAGGCATACAATGGAGGTATGTTATTTTAAGTAGTAATCTTCGCTGTACATATCATTGACAAAGGTATGATTTTAATGACCTCTTAAAATAGATAATGAAGAACATATAGGATAAACTTAAGAATTAACATTGCTAAGTGTAGGAAAAATATTGTGATAATAACGTAAGTAACTTTCCTCTGAACATGAAATATGAAATCCTAAGGCTGGTAAGGTTATAGGTAGATGTATAGAAGAAAGGCTTAAATGTGATGAAATTTAGGAAAAAAGCCAGAAGGACAAAATTTTATCTTACAACGTTTGATGAAAATCATCTACGTTGTGGCAGTAGGAGATTAGGGTCAATGCTAATATCGTCTTATCCAATCGGTTAACATTTAAGGAATTATTTTAGAAACTTACTTAAGAATTAAAAGTTCGAGCAATTTTGAAAATCTATAGTAGAGGAAAATTCAAAAATCAATAGGAATGTTCAATAGTGTCAATTAGAATGAGACCACTGTAAGAATTTGATAATAAGTAGCAATTTGGAGAGTTTGTAAGCCAAGAGTATTACACAGAAAACTTCCGGGCCTAAACGCACTCCACAAATCAATGGCGTAGTAAAAGAAAAAAACAGGGAACACGATACAAGAAATACGTAATAGAACAATGTTGAATGAACAATCGTTACCAGGACGCAACGCAAACGGTAGCCTGCAAAAGTGTTTGGTGTAAACGCCGTAGATTACTTTTAACATATATCCCAACTAATTCTAATTAGATCTATTCCCCTAAGGTAACACCTAATGAACTCTTGAAGGATAGTGAAACCTACATTATTACTTTAGAGTGTTTGGAAGCAAGTGCTTCATTTTAAACACCAAAGACTACCTTACTAAGTTTGACCCAAAGTCATACGAAGGTGTCTTTTTTAGTTATTCCCAAAATAGCAAAGCCTACATCATTCTTAACAACACACCATGAAAATTGAAAAATCACTCAACATGACATTCGATGAAACTCCTCCACCCTCTAAGACATCACCCTTGGTGGATGATGACTTAGATGAAGAAGAAGAAATTAAGGATATTGAAAAGAAAAAGCTAGAAAATGACATTGAGGATGAAACTTTAGAAATTAACGAATTAGTCAATATTAAATCTAGGAACCATCCATTAAAAAATTTCATAGGAAACCTTAACCAAAGAACCCTTAGGTCTCAAGCCCAAAACCAAAGTAACTTCTTTTGTTTTATATCTACTATAGAACCTAAGAATATGAATGAAGCCTTAAAGGATGAAAGTTGGATAATTGCTATACAAGAAGAATTAAATCAATTCATTGCAAACGATGTTTAGGATTTAGTACCACAACCTAAGAATATGAAAATCAAAGGAACCAAGTCGGTGTATAGGATTAAGTTAGACGAGAACGGTGTTGTTTCTCAAAATAAGGCTAGGTTAGTCGCACAAGGTTATAATCAATAAGAGGGCACCGATTATGATGAAACTTATGCCTTAGTTGCTAGGTTAGAGTCTATTAGGATCTTATTAGCTTATGCTTGTACTTTAGATTTTAAGTTATTCCAAATAGACGTAAAAAGTGAAATCCTGAACGGTTTCATCAATGAGGAGGTATACGTGGCACAACCTCTGGGATTCATTGATTTTGAAAAACTGGATCATGTTTATAAACTCAAGAAAGCTTTATATGGTCTTAAACAAGCACCCAAAGCTTGGTATGATAGATTAAAAGCTTTTCTTATTAAACATGAGTACAAAATAGGAATGGTAGATAACACACTTTTTACTAAGAAGAAAAGTTCAAATCTCATCATCGTTCAAATATATGCAGACGACATTATATTATGTTCTACTTGTCAAGACATGTGTGATGATTTTGCCAAAATCATGCATGACGAGTTCGAGATGAGCATGATGGGTGAACTTAACTTCTTCCTTGGACAACAAATGAAACAAATGGAAGACGGTATCTTCTTTAATCAATCTAAATATATTAAAGAAATGCTTAAGAAATTTGGCTTAGAAGAGTCTAAACCAATGAAAACCCTCATGTCCTCGGATGCTAAACTCACAAAAGACGAAGAGTGTGAGTCGGTAGATAGTACCAAGTAACGAGGCATGATAGGTAGTTTACTCTACCTAACGGCAAGTAGGCCCGATATAATGTTTAGTGTCTGCCTTTGTGCACGCTTCCTAGAGGATCCCAAAACCTCTCATCTTGAAGCGGTTAAGCGTATCTTCCGATACATTAAAGGAACTACGCACTTAGGATTATGGTATCCTAAGGGGACCGGCATAGAAACCGTAGTATATGCCAACTCTGATCATGCGGGAGATTATGTGGACCGAAAGAGCATTAGCGGTATTTGTACGTTCGTAGAATGTTGTCTAACATCGTGGTTCTCGAAGAAATAAACCGCTCTTGCTATATCCATGACCGAAGCCGAATACGTAAGCGCCGAAAAGGCATGTCAACAAGCACTATGGAATAAACAAGCTCTTATCGACTACGACATTCGACTCGATGACGTCCCGATCATGTGCGACAATAAAGGCGCGATTGACCTTAGAAAAAATCCGGTGCAACCCTCGCGGACTAAACACATCGAAATTTGTCACCACTTTCTTCGGGATAATGTCTAGAAAGGACATATCTCTATCGAAAAGGTCTCGTCCGTCGAAAATATCGTTGACATTCTCACCAAACCCCTTAAACGTGAATCGTTTAACTATCTCCGTCTTGGTTTAGGAATGATAGAACACATTCCACAAATCGTTCTTCTTTTCTTCTAGTCTCGATTTTAGTCCATGTTCTATTCCGTGTCGTGCCAACTTAAATTACTTTATCCGAAGTATTTTAATCATTTTTAATTCGCGAAATGCAAATTAAAACGTCACTCCTTTCGTAAAATTTCTGAAAATTCAAGGCTAAAACCCTCTGCTGAGGGCGGCCCCCATATCGATATGGGACCGCCACCAGTCGAACCATATGTCTGTTCTCCTCATTTTTGTTAAACTCAATAACAAACACCAATCCTCTGCAGCCATTGACTAACACAAACCCAAAACCTTCCTAACCTTAAAATCAACCATTAAAACTCAAATCGAAGATCAAATCAACACCAGTAATCAATCCGAGCATCATAAAGATCATTAATTATAAGTCATTTTATCTATTTTCTTTCGAATTCGTGTCTAGGGTTCATGTTGAACAAAAAATCAAAATTGGGAATTTTTCATTTTTCTTTTAATTGTATACAATTAGGACTATAATAACACAATGTATAACTAATATGCTTCCCGTAGACATAGGATATGCATAATTGAGTGTGTTTGTTAAAATTTTTGATATGAACAAAAACCTCAATTTTCTTTAGAAATTACTCACGTTAGGAACACCATAAAAATGTTTTAATGCATTGTTAATACACTCTAAAGACGTTTTTGCATTCATGCATAATGATCTCATGAACATCATTCAAAATATTTAATCAATGAATATTTTCGACATGGTTGGATGAGCAAAATTGAATTAAGGAGTGTTTGAGTTAACTCATAGGTCTTTATTTTAGAGTCGAGTTAACCGCAACTCCACATTTGTTGCATATAGGCACACACTAGGCATTTTTCTAAAGCAATTTGAAAATTGAGAATAATACATACTAAAATTTTCATATTATTGTGATTAAGTGTAAAGAATGTCTCAAGAAGAACTCGAATGCACAAAAACTCACATTAATTCTTCTCAAAAATTACCATATCTAAAATTACCTTGTCGACCTATCCATGAAGAAAGAGTTGTTGACACAACGTTTAATTCCAAAGGACTCTTAGAAAAAAACCTACTCAAAGTTAGATTTCAAACTCTTCACTTAAAAGGAAACCTATATCCAAAATTTATAATAGAGTTTTACCAAACATTTGAACTCACTCTAGTAGGTAATATTTGGATCATATTATTCAAAATAAATGGAAAACGTGTTGGTGCATTGTTTCGAGATTTTGGAACGCTACTTGATATTTCTTTTGAAGGACATTGTTTCTACAACAATGAATGGTCTCTAAAATCCATTAACAATCCTAAAACCTGCAGCGACGAAACACACACATAACCCACCAAAAATCAAAATTGAACTAATTAACTCTAATTAAAGATCAAATCAACATCAA
>BQNB010133257.1:1839-18496 GCA_026074375.1 Tanacetum coccineum
CACCTCGATGTTCGAATATTTAGAATGTGTATTATACTAAGATAAAAATTCAATAGCAAGACATTTTCATTTATGCATTTGTTTGTTTTGTTATGTTTGCTATAACATAATTGCATATATCTTTATATATGTTTTAGTAAATCAAAGATTACACTAAAATGGGAGGGGGGGATTTGTTGGTGATTTTAGTGTCATAGACGGCCATTTAGGTAATGACGATTTACTAGAGACTAATGAGATTTCATATTCGGCTCGGATACAAGTTAGGAAAGTCTGGAGTGCACACTCGTTGGGCTAATATGTTTTCGACCATGACAAAAATGCAGGGGTCAAGGGGCAGCTATAACACCCTAAAATTCTAATTATCATATTAGGAATCTTATCAATATGATCACAAGTACAAATATAAGAAAACTCATGTTAAAATTTATTAGTTACTATATAACCTATGTATCCTATTAAAACTTATAGATAAAGAAGATTAGAAAAATTGAAAAGAAAACCCACGTGATTCACTTAGTCACCATAATACCCGGTCGACTACCCTCACCCACATCCCTTTCTTCTCGGAGTATTAGTTCTACATGATCTTATAAGCGTAACTTTCATATAACTTAACCTAATTCACAACCAGTTTCCAAAACAAAATAATACAATGAAACTGAGCGACGTAAGAGCTTAGCAAGGCTAAAGTATTTTTCCTCGTGAAGCATTATTCCATTCTCGAGTTGTGCCTTAGTTCGTAAACGGTTCGGGTTGTGGTTCGTGCTTTGATTTAGTTTTGCTTTGTTATTAGTTCCTGATTTAGCAGATTCTTGGGTTACGTTTAGTTGTTCGTGTTCGATTGGGTTTTTAGTTTCGATCGTATCTTGGCGAGTCTTAGTGATCGTGGTCGGTTGAATTGGTGTTCATACTCGTCTTCGTTTCGATTCATTCGCGTTTCAGTTTGAGGTACCACTTGAGCCTTATAAGTAATTTACGTTAAATTATATAGTCTTATAAATCATTATAAATCGGATGGTTAACGTGTGAGTTGTTTATGGAATTTAACCCTATCGATGTCATGAATGTGCATAGTTACTAATGTAAAACTTGAATATGAATCTTAGTATTCAGAACTGAGGAAATAAAATGCGTAGATAGTTCATCATAAACAAATTAAAGATACGTGAGGTATATATATACTGTGATCGCTCATATTAGTCTCATCATATTTGTTTATAAGAGTATACTAAAGATACATGTCATGCATGAGTAACAGTTTAAAATACATAATCATGTGTTTATATATAAGTAATTGTTTAAGAGATCTTGATATATATTAATATATGACATAAACAAACTGTTTGAAATATATAGTTTAGAAAGTGCGAGGAAAACTACAATATTGCAGAAAAATAAAAAATTAAAAAAATAAATTATGGATTTTGTGTTTAAAATTGTCGCACAAACTGTAGATTTTAAAAATGACTCAAGAGAAAGTGGTCGTAGACGCAAAACGAGAAGTAAACGTAGAGATTATTTTTTTTTATAACTGTTGCCATAATTAAATTTAAAGAAGTATTGATTTTAACAAATATATACAGTAGGTAGTCGAAGTGTGAAACAGTAAATAGCTAGTTGCTGAACGATAAATGGTTGCTACTTCATGTAGATAATTTGAAGCGAGAGTAAGCCGATTTGATTTATCAAGTACGCGTTGATTTGCTTTTAAGGTACAAATATTCTATCATTTCTTTTAAAGATTCTCATGACTTTTGCTCCGTATCTATTTGCCTTGTTGAAATCCCTATTTATGTTCCCCATCCTATTATTCGATATTTGTTTGCTATCCTATTTGATAACTTCATTGAGCCTTTTGAATTCGTTTGATATATGCTTCATTTGACACTGTCATGATATGAGTTTATTCGTATGTTTGATCATGGCCTTCTTTGGATATATATTATGTTTGCTTCGAGCTATTAACGAGCCATGGAGGTACCATGGCCGCGTCATTGTGGCACCAATGGCGTGACACTATCTGTGGCGGTGTGATCAGTCCACGGCGTCCCCATTTTTGTGTGTGCTCTTTATGAACTTGGCCATATATGATTTGATTTGATTTGTAGGGGGCGTATGGATGCATCCTAGGCTAATATGTGTATGTTTTAGATATTATTTTGGTGCATGGCTTAGCGTGGTGCCAACACCCCATCGCATATTTGTAGGGTACATCTGGAGCTGCAGCCCCTATGTACAATTTGATACGATATGATATGCTTTTGATTGTAGGGTCTAAGCATGTGTCATACTTTAGACATTTGTTGGAGCTCGATGAGCATTTCTATATGTTTTGTTGACTATCTGTTTCGTTTCGGCTCTTATAATATACGAAATCTCTGCTACCAGCTTATGGTAGTTCCATTTTGTTTACTTTACATATTTGATCTATCCATTCGTTTATATATCTGTTCACTGAGTTTTTTAGCTCAGCCGCATTTCTTTTATTCGCGGCAGGTAATAAGAGGGAAGCGGTTATGAGTGAAGAGTGCTTAGGAGCTCTTAGTGGACCGAATGGATGTTAGCTTTTCCCCATTTCATTTAGATTGCTTAAACTTTGGATTTTAGATTTTTGTCTTTCGCTTAAACTCTGTATTGGATTTATTTCCGTTTGAAGGTCATTATGTTCTAGACCTATTAATTCCTTTGTTTTGTTGAGGAACTTTGTTGAACCATCTTTTATGAATTAAGTATTCCGCTTGCGTTTGTTTTGATGCCATAAGTGTGACATTCGACCCGTTCCCGGGTGAGGTGTTACAGTATTGGTACCCATAACCCGTGGAAGATAGTATTGGGAGTTACTTACTTTTTTTTAAATGGTTTGTATAAACTTTTGAAAGAATGTATAATTCTTGAAAAATGTAAAGTGTATGAAAAATATTTCTTTGATCATTACTTAAACTAGTTTAATAATCATTATTTATGCTTTAAGGGATGTTGTGTCGAAATAAAATTTTATGACTAAAAACTTTTTTATGTAAACTTTTACATAAGACGTTTTTACATTTTGTTATTATCAAAACCGTCAAATATAAATAACGTTTTTAGACATTATTTGTATTAACAACATTAGGTGACAAGGAATTGAGCGGGAATGTAAATGATGTAAAGATATTTAGGACTGAACTAGGGGAACAAGAGAGGACTATGAAAGATGTTGATAATCAAGATAGGTTGGATGGTAAGTCCGTCTAAAAGGGTGTGCGAGTTGAGAAACTAATAATTAAAATCCTTAAAGAAGTATTTACACCTTTTACAAGTGACTTTGCTCGAGTATCGGGGAGTAAGGAAAAGGTCTACAAGATGCGGACGGAGTGCTATTAAAGTCTAGTCAAGTTTGGTCATGAAAAACATACAACTCTAAGAAGAGTTGAACATATGATTAGTTGATTGAGGTGAGGTTGGAACTTCGAAAATCCTAGAAACGCATGAAAAGATACATCGTAGCTCGCAAGTACCCTTAGGTGTTAGCTTAGAAAAAGTGTAAATCATAATATAAAGTCTTATCTATAAACATTGTAATAGTTAAAAGTTTGAATGTAGGTTTAGTGTCTAATGTTTTACACAAGGTTTTCAACATCAGGATCCTACTTATAATCATTTCGTTAATGCAAGATCGAGATTGCAAGATCGAATCGGGATCTTAAGATCCTAGTGTAATGTCATTTCTTACCAGTCTTTGTAATATTATAGAAATCTACAAAAAATGAAGGGTATCCAATCCCGTCTTCCACTAGGTAATAGAGGAGGTGAGATGTAGACAACCTTACCCCTACCCGAAGGTAGAGAGGTTGCTTTCAGAGGACCTCTGACCTTGTAGGGGGTAAGGATCGAACCCTCGACCTCTGTCTCTAGAGGGAAGGGGTTTTCTTACTCATCAACCATACTCTTTTATTATATATTATAAACACAATTATATGAATGTTTTACAGAAATTTTGTCCTAAATTATGATTATGAAATGTTTAAAAAAATTAACATGTTGTTTTTAAATTCTACAAAGCACAACCCATAAATTTGTACTTTTTGAGTTTATGGTTCGCGAAAAGTAAGATCACATCAGGGTAGATCTTAAGATCCGATAGTAAAGATCGGAATCTTATAAGAACTCAAGTTTTCAAAGATCGTATGTATAATCCATATTGTTTTTTCTTTGTAATATCGTAAAATTGTAAAATCATAAGATCAAGACCGAGATCGTAACAACTATAGTTTTACTTTTACACCACTCGTATCTATTATATTATAAGATTGAGTTTGTTCATTTATTGTGGAGTATTCAAGATGGGCATGAATTAATACAAAAACTCAAATAATCATCCACGTGAAGATGAAGAGTTCCAGCGAATACAAACCGTCATGGAGTTACAAGATTGATGAAATTATAACCAAAAAGAATGCAAACAATCATGAGGTTACAAGATGAGCTTTTTTCAAGTCTCCATTATTTAAATTTTTTCTCCTTTCATTTGCCTTCAAATAAATACATAAACCCTTCATCCACCATCATTCGATACTATAAATAAGACTTTTTTGATTGCATTCTCCAAACCCTAACAAATAGTACCTATATTCATATGGCAAAAGTTCCAAACACTATTCCAAATTTTACTTCAAATGATGATGCACATGAGGTCAACGAATACAAGTTTTATAAGCAACAATGTGAATATGTGATTTACAAGAGTTTGGATGAAATATGCAAGTCATCAACCCATACTCTTGATCAAGAACAATTATACCCACCGGAGTTCTTGAATTCTCTATACTCTCATGACATACCACCTCATGCCCTAAAGCTAAAAAAAGACATACATGTGATGCTCCTACCGAATGTGAATCCGAGCTCAGGTTTATAGAAAGGGACTCGCCTCATTATCACCCATCTAGGAAAATTGGTAATTCAAGGAAAAATCATCACCAGCTCAAATATAGGGTATACGGCCTTAATACCAAGAATTACCCCCACCTCAATGAAATCAAAATTGCCATTCATAATTAAAAGAGGGAAATTTCCGATAAAACCGTGCTACCCTAGTACAACCCTTATTAGTCATCTGTGAGAAAATTGTAGTTATCATCCTTTTGAGTTCTTCACACCATGCGAATAAAGGTCGAAGACTCTAGATATGGAAGTCGAAACGACATATAGATAGTTAATCAAAGAAGAGTGTATGCGTTTTGAAAAATTATATTTTTCAGCTACAAAATTTTGGATAAAAGTATTATTGAAGCCGGTGCAACGCATGCGTCCGAAAGCTATCGTAATAAATTATAATGCAATTTTCCCAATTAAGTTTCATTTAATTTCATCTCACATTGCCGTGTTTTTAATGAATATGTCATCTAATCTTTTATCATTTATGTGCATAACTTATCAAATGGGCATATTGGTAAAAGCATGTGCATGACTTATCAACCGGCCTATCGGTAAAACTTAAAAGTAGTGGATATACAAGTAGTTATTAGGCTGTACGTTGTGCATGCATGCCTTGACATAATTAGTATTACTATCTTCTACATTGTTTCAAGCCCATCACCTTTTAATACCACCCCCATCACCTACACTCCACCACTCTAAAAATTAAGAGTTTTGATATAGAGTCATCAGTCATGCTATATGTACTCGTGCATTAACACTAATGCATTATACTATGTAACATATACTTACGGGTGCATGATCTATCAACTGGCCTATTGGTAAAAGCATGGCTTGACATAGTTAGTACTATGTTGCTAACTTGATTTAGGCGTAGTTGTCAATGGAATCGGATTTAGTGGATTTGTATTTAAACGCAAATATTATTGTATCAATTGCAATATGTTTTACAAAGTATAAATATGTCATCATCATTTGATTCTACAGGATTCTAACTATTTATAGAAAATGAAACGGTACATAGTGAACCGTTGTGTTGGTTTGTGAATAACTGTTTTTGACAGTTAATTAACTGTCATTTGACAGTTTGGGTTGGGCTTGTCCCGTTTGACCCGTTTGACCCGTGTTTGGGATTACAGAGAACTTGGGTTTGACCCAATAATGACTAGCTCTTGAATGTTTCTACTCTTAATTGTTTAGAATGGTGTGAGGTCCGGTTCACATTCAAATGAACATTTGTTCTTCATATACTCACTGAATCCAGACATGGGGCCTAAAACACATATAGCTTTTGGTATGCTCTATCCTAAAACATATATTTTCTTATATTATTGTCATAGAATGTGATTTCATTTTATATACAATCCTTCATAAGTCACCTATTGCAGCTGATCTTTTCATGGGTTGTGGTGTGTGATGTTTGGTACCTTGATCACCAAAAGATAAAGCCTCGAGAAACATCCATTGAGTTCGCGTAGAGGTTTGTTAGCTTAGCTTCATCTTTAAATTGTTGTACGAACAAAATCCAATATGTTAGTATATCTTACCAAACCCAAGTTTTCATAGATTTTGATTTCAGTTCTTATTAAGCGTGTTTGACCCAATGAACAGTGTCAATTTTAATCTATCTTTTATTAAGCGAGTTTGACCCATTAGAGTTGAACATATTTCAGTCAACTTATTTATACATAACGGGTCAGCATATCTAATTTTGTTCTTCTCATATAATTAAGTTAAAGTCTTATGGTGTTTAATTAGCCATCTAATTCAAATAATTTCATGTCATGTTGCATCCCTTTTGTTATAGTTGCTTGCTGACTTTGTGTAACATAGATGCATGATTCGTAGCTTTTCATTTACTGAGTATTTTTTCAGAAATTGATGATCTCTGGGTATGTACGGTTTTAGATGTTTAACTCTACATAAAAAAATGAACCAATTAAATTTCTTCTTGATTAATCATGTGATGTAATCCTCTTCACGAATCAATAATAGGCTTTTATGAATGGATTGCAGGTTTTGGAACAAACGAACTATTTTCATCATACAATGACAGGTACTTTTGGGTTTTGGCCAAACATTCTTTTATTAAATGAAAGACAAAGTAGCATCACGTGGTATGTTTCTTTTGATTTGTATAGCAGAGGTGTATGACACGTTCATAATATTAATGGTCAGACAAGGCACAAGAGGTTTTACAATGTTAATGATAAGAAAATGTAGATTGCTATTTAGTACTAATGAGTTTGAATAGGTAATCCAACCTTATATATACTTTGGTTGATAAGTAGTATTTTTCCTCAAAATTATGATCAGATGTGTTTCTTAAGTAGTTAGCAGGGCTAGAATAAGTAAGATTATCTCAATAATATGAGTTTATGAAGGACATATCGGTTTTTTATGATTTAATTTTATTTGATGGTCTAACAAAGCTAAAGTTTAATTATAGACCATATGACAATGCTACCAGAATATCATACAAACACCCCTAAGAGCATCAACCAAACACTTGACACAACCTTGAAAGAAACAACCAAACAACCATGTTTACTAGGCCATCTCCTTTCTTATAAGTATTTAACATTTTTTATTTGTAGCATTTTTTATGGACAAGTTACTGGCTTTATTTTTGAAGCAATTCAGGTAATCACTGGTGGAAATAGTTGATAGTTGACGTCTCTATATACATGACAGAGAAATTATTATTTCAACTAGACCATTAATGGACACACTGCTTAGTTTCCTGGTTATCTGCCATCGAGACAAAAGGTTTGATTCTTTGTTTTCACTTTTCAGTTTTTCATTTTATTATTCAGATTATGAATTATAAATTAGGTTCTATAAGGTCATGAATTATAAAGTCAAGAATTGATTATTCGAAACTTATAAATTCTACTTCAAAGTTAAAGTGGCCTAAGTTTGATATCATTCTATGCCTTATTATTTGTACAGGTTGAGCAGGTGGTATGTAATACATCGGCCACCATGTCAGTTCAGGGAATATTTCGTGACCTTAAAAAGCTAGATTTTGCAAAGAAGCAGATTACAATTATTATCACAGCCCTCTATCATCTTACTATGCTAGGTCAGTCCTCTGTTAAGGCTTAGTGAATTTTTACATAATCCATCATAGTTTAGTACATAAACTCCCAAATAATTTTTGACTTCTTCTATTTCACCTTTTCAGGTCCAACAAGAAGAGATTTTTTCAGATCCAACAAGAGATGTTATAAAATAGGCATTGGAATGGCCGAGTCTGCTCCTGGATACGAGCAAGGGTATGTGGATTAACTTCTTATGTGCATTGCCTCTATTTCTGTCGTTGCTCTGGCTTTTAATTGTTCGACATTTTGTTGCCATGGGTTACCGTAATTTTCTGCAACGGTCTCATAATATATGTCACAATGTTCTACTACATGAAAGGAATGAGAATTTGTACTATTGTACTCATTTATTGATCCTAAACTTTTTGAATCATCACATTAGTATATTTTAATATCTGTTCAATAAAACCGACTTTGACTTTCATGGTATTCTACAGACTATTTTAATATATGTTCAATAAAACTGACTTTGACTTTGACTTTAAGGAGAATTAGTTATTAATATTAATTTTAACAAATTTACAGGCCTCATTTTATGGAAGTCGCATGTCAAATTTGGAAGAACCTAATGCAACCAAGAACCATTTTTAACAGTGCTTAAAACGTGGTTACTTTGTATATTTTAGCATGGTGGCGAGGGACGATTCACTCAAAAATTTGCTACCCGTGAAGTAAATTTGCATTGAGTTTTTGTGATGTAAATTTGCTCCCCGTGAAGTCCAACACTGATGTTTTAAACTTGATAAAAAGTGGTCAATTGAACCGCGTTGTTAGAGTAATAGCACTGAATCTACAAAGTAATTGATCCCACCCACAGGTACACAGACCAAAAAAACGTGTCTCTAACTATTCTAGAATTAGCCTGTCCTATTTTCCTTATGATATAATGCAGTCGCAAAATGGGGTTGGTTCGGGTCTGGTTATAATTCAAAATGGGTCAGTTTTATTCTGATTGGAATGGGTTGAGTTTGGTTGGCTTAAACCCATTTTTCCACAGTTCACATGTTTTTTACTAACCAAACAAAAAGGTCCAGTTTGTAATGGGTCGGGAAGCCTAAAAAGTTCACATTTATACTAAAATAATCACAGATCAAGAAGATTTAGTTTAGTACTTATTACAACTGGCCGGATTGGTTTAAGTCTGTTTCTCTACTTATTGTTGCAGGTTGGTGGTGTCAAGTTTCCTGAATCGGGTTGGTTGATGCTGGGTTTGCTGAGTCGTGTTGCTGATGTTGGGTTTGCTGGTGCGCTTGCTGATGCGGGTTGCTTATGGTATAGGAATTGCTGGTAAACCTTGCTTGATGGACGTTGCTGATGCACCTTGCTGCTAGAGCTTGTCACCTTGCTGATAGATAAGGAAAGCTGCTTACAAAGTTTGAGAATAGGTTGATACCGGGTACTGTCACTTATACTCATGCGTATAAGTGACAGGAAAAAAAGAAGAGTGCTTAACTATTCATATGGCGTTAAAACCATTACTCTTTTGTTGAAAACATCATTATTGGAAGAAATGCATTATTCTTTCATGTTTTATCAATGTTATGTTAATATTTTGTGGTTTTGTCAAAAAATAAATTTTGTCACATTGTCTCTTAAGCTGCTTTATTTTTTTCATTATACAGGCTAACTTGATTTGATAATTTTCAGGTATGTCTACCTCCCGCTAACAGAAACACTGGACTCCTAAGAGCCGATAACGAAGGAGACAACCTAAAGTGCGAGGTTTGTTAAAAATTGCTTAATGAGTATTGTGCATGCGAAACATTGACCAAAAGGCAGGACTATGTAACGAAACTAGGCTTCAAGTACTAAGAATGAGAACAAATGTAATTGAAGCGAAGATAATATCTGGTGGTAGTGTGGGTACTATTTGCGCAATACCGCGTATGGTCATTAGCCCGTCTGACTTGAACTAAACCGACGACAGTCTTGTTCAGATTTGCTTCGGTATGACCTTTAATAAAAGTCAAGGCCAAACGTTGTCTAAGGTTGGGATGTTTCTTCAGAGACCTGTTCTATATGTCGTTGTATCGAGGTTCAAAACCAAGAAGGGTTTGAAGGTTTTATGTTGTGATACAGACGGAGTATCATACAAACCAATTTTAACTGACTAACATTGTGTAATGAAGAACTATAATATCAAATTTGAATAGGTTACATTGATACTTAGTAATGCGATATTTATAAGTTTTTTTTTCCTCTATATCGGATTCTCAATTCATGTATTTTTTTTTATTCGTTTTCCCACTCTAAAAAAAAATTAACATCCTGTTCGTATTTTCATTAATGTTCCCGAAAATTTATCCAATGATACTCACAATTCATACCCGCCCATCAGCGTGATTTTGCAACTAGTATATAATATATATTATATATATATATATATATATATATATATATATATATATATATATATGGGCACGTTCAAGTGAGAAGGTTAATTTTTGTGAGAATGAAAGAAGGGATCATAGCCCTTCATTAACCCTCCTTTTTTATAATCTAATGGCTTAAATTAATTTATAATTTATATTAATCATACTAACTAAGGGTATATTTGTCATTTCATACTCACAGCTAATATATAATGTAACAAAAAAAAAACACACATCACACACTTTTGAGGTGAAAACAATACATGATCCTCTCCTATCAAGTATCAACTATCTTCAACGACATAACCACCACTACACCGCCCGATCACCGCCGGAATACCGCCGTTCAAACCACCACTACACCGCCATAGCAACACCTTTCCGTCGCTATATTGGAGGTTATTTGGTTAAAATTCGCTCTTCAAAAGGTTAGATTCTTACACTTTCGTCATTCACTATTTTGTAATCGGTGTTCGGTTTGATGATTGCTTTGTAATATTTGTTCATTAATTACTTTTATCGCTATCATTGCAGCAAATTGATTCAATTTCATAATGCATATCAACTGTTTGATGAAATGCCTGAACAAATGTTGCGCAAGCTGTGATCTTTATTTGTTGATTCATTGTTTTAGTAGTCTTGATAGTACTTACGGTTATGCTTTTTAACTATAGATTTCGTTTTCACTCGACAAAGTATAGGTGAACGTCTTCAATAATCACATTTACAGCTACAAGAATTATAAGATGTGTGAACAACCTCGTCACATGTGAAATATACGGCTTGTAGCTTTTTAAGATATGTGAAGAACTTCGTCACATGTGAAAATACACGTCTAGTAGCTTTTTAAGATGTGTGAAAACTTCGTCACATGTGAAATATACGTCGTAGCTTTTTAAGTTGTGTGAACAACTTCGTCACATGTGAAAATATACATCTAATAGCTTTTTAAGATGTGGGAAAAACTTCTTCACATGTGAAAATATACATCTTGTAGCTAAAATATACATCCATTCCTTTCAACATTCTTAAAAACCCCTCCAATTCGTCCAATGCAAAATAAAGTATAGTGCAGCAGGTTCACAAAGAATCAAAAAAAGAAAAAAAACAATTCGTTACTACTACTTGCAATCCAACACACCTAAATCAACAATCTAAGCACAAAAACATAAACCCATAACTCAATTATAAAAAAAACCCTAAATCTATTTTACATTAGTTGCTAATATAAATTGAATTTTTAAATAAAAAGCATACCTTTGATTAACCCAAAAAAGAAAAGGATCGTGATTAAGGTTTCAATTTCTTAAGAATGGAGATGCAGTTGCCGATATTTAGTGTTAGGGTTGGAGATGAGGTTGAGGTGGGTGATTTTGTGTTGGGGTCTTTCCCTGGTTAGTTATAATTTTAGCACAAAAGTTACATAACTGACCCTCCAAGTTTGACTTTTAAAGTTTATAAAATCACACCCGCATTTTTAAAGTTTTCTTCTTTATATTTTGATTTAGGTTCATTTGGATACAAAGTTTTTTGTAGATACTAGAGGATCAATCTCCACCCTTCATCTTCATCTTAATCTAATGGATAAGATTAAACCAAAAATTATTTTCAACCTTTTTTTTCAAATAGATTGAATGTGCAAAAAGTGCAATTAAACAAAAAATGAGATACTTTTATTCAATTAAATAAAAAGCTTAAAGGACAATTTAGGTATTTCATATTTATCCCTAAAAAACTGCTAGGTTATCTCACTAACCAATGTTCTCCCCATAAAACAAATGAAAGCCGCCACCCATGTTCGGCGCGCTCTCTAGATCAACTGTTCGGCAAAAAGAAAGGGAAAAAAACACCAATTGTTCGGCTCCATTCCTACCTTTTCTCAAGTTCTCCTACCTGTCACTATCATAATCTTTCATTCAAATAACGAGGTTTGTTTATGATTTGTTTAAAATGGTTTTTTAATCTATGATATTGTTTTGATTGGTTATTTAATCAGATCTAAACGTTTCCACATAATTTATTTTCTTGGTTTTTTCGTCATAGGCCATCCAGTATATTATTTGATGATTCGCGATTTGAAGATTGATGTAGTTTTTAATTATTACATTACCAGTGATGTTGTTTTTTCTCGATCTAAATCTCTGAATTATGCAAGTTATTTTAAATTTTGAATTGGCTCTAATATATATGAAAGTGTGAAACGACCATTAATTTTAATGTTGCTAAAATCTTGTTTTTAGTATGTTTTTTGCTTTTTAAGAGGTAGACAATATTAATGGAGTATGATGTGTTTGTTTCGGTTTAGTTGTATACACGACAGACCTAAAGCCACTTGTATGTTTAGCCTCACTTGGACTACACACTTTGGTATAGTAATTTCTTGAGAATGATATATTTATAAGGACAAGACATTGGTTGAAATTACTGTTTATAATACTTGATGCACATAAATGTTTCTCCTTTGATTGATCTATGGTATGACTTGTTGTTTATACTTTTAGCCAAGTGATGTTTAAGCCAAGTGCTCATTGAGTTGGGACCTGTGATTATTTGATGTTTACGTTCTATGTTATTGTTAAAAATTTAATGGTGCATATGTGTTTTATGATTTTATGGAGCGAGTACAAGGTGTGCATATGTGTTTTATTTTTGGATGTTCTTATGAGTTAATTCTTAAATTTTTTATAGATTGTGCATATGTTTTTGTTTAGTTATGTATAAATATTCAATTAGAAAGAAGTACCTAAGTGTTTTGATTTTTTACATAAAAGCAAAGAAAGAAAGGTATGAACATATTTTTTAATGTAGTCATATGTGTATCCTAGCTGTTTATGATAAAAAAGTAACTATGGTTTGTAATTTCAGGTATTAAACATGTTTGATAAAGATAAGGATCATGACTAGTATAAAGATGTAATGACACAAGTGAAGAATGATACACAAGGGCACATTGACGAATGGCGTTCATATGTTTTAAAGAATTTGATGAGAAAAATGAAGCGTGCATATATGTTCTTTGAATAGTGCACATATGTTTTTGGATGACGTGCACATATTTATTTAACAAGACACATTTGTATTTTGAAAATGTATTGTCTTTTTATATCAAATTTATACTATATTATGTTTGAAATGTTTTAACTTATATGTTTACATGAATATGGTTTATGTTTTTTTGTCATGAAAATCGATATATTAAAAAATATAAACCATAAACATATGTGTCATTACCATTTAAAAAAAATAAGTTAATGTCTCAACAATTTCTATCAAGAAACATATGTAAATTTAAAATATTAAAAAAACATATATGCACCTTAATTTCGAATAAATGTATATTGAAAAAAGTATAAATTAAAAAAAAAATCTAAAATCAAAGAAATTATAAAAAAAAAAACAGTTTTTAGAATTAAAAAAATTTATAAGAAAAATTAAAATTTGTTTTTGACTATTATACCCTTTGAATAGAAAATAATTAATAATACACGAAGATTCCTATTAGTCCAAGAGGTGGTTCCTGATAAAGGTTCAGTCAAAAAAATGGTTCTGCAAAAACGGTCCCCAATATATATAATAGATATAATAATATATATAAATATATATGAGAGATAAAGAACAATAAAAAGACAAACATTCGTGAGAAAGAGATAAAAAGATTTATTTTTTTTTTTTAAAGTTCTCTAAAAATTCTGAAAAAATCCACAAGATCGGTATGTTGTGTGCATGAAAAAAAGTTTGTAAAGGAAGTTTTCTAAAAGTTGATAGTTTTTTGCCGAAAAAAAATATGAAAAAAAACGTTATCATAAATCGGTTTTTTTGTGCATCAAAAATTCTTTTGTACCAACTTCTTTTGACTTTTTTGCATCAAAATTTTATTGCTCATCAAACTATACAAGACCAAAAATTTTGTGCAATCAAAATTTTTTTTTGTGCATCAAATTTCTTTTTTCGCATTAAAAAAAACGTATAAAACTCAAAATTTACAAAAACCGTCTTTTAACAAAAAGTTTTATGCACCAACATACTTAATGAAATTTTTGGAATTTTTTGAGACATTATTTATAAAATTTTCTTTTTATCTCTTCTCGACGCATATTTTGTCTTTTATTTAACCTATCCACTATTAAATATATAATATATATATATAACCATTTTTTTAACAATCACGGAATATTTAACTTCAACATTTTTTATAAAATCGCACGTACGTCAGAAACATTGCAATATTGGGCTCGTTTTGTTTGCAATTCGAAGAACTTTCCACGGGTATTTTTTATCTAAATGAATCGGTAGATATGTGTTATATATTTGATAAATAAAGTTTATTACATAATAAAATCGTAAATAGTTAAAAGTTCAGGGTAAGTTTTGTAAATTTTCTTTATTTTTTCTATTTATATTAAACTTCAACAGTTTTTATAAAATCATGCGTATGTCAGAAGCATTGCAATATTGGGCTCACTTTGTTCGCAATTCAAAAATCTTTCCGCGAGTATTTTTTGATCTGAATAAATCAGTAGATATGTGTTATATATTTGATAAATAAAGTTTATTATATAAAAAGTCATAAATAGTTAAAAGTTGAGGGTATATTTTGTAAATTTCCCTTTTTTTTTATTCTTTCTGCCGGCGACTCTTTTCCTCTAATATGGGCCCTTTTTTAGCCGTTGATGGGCCACTTTATTTTGGCCTCGTAAAACGACGTAGTTTTGATCATAATGATATATATTGTAATATAATTATCTGTCACATTATAACCCTAAACCAAAAATCGTAAAATAACCTTAAAAAACACTTCATTCATTCTTAAACATCATGGAAAAAAATTGATGTCTTGGTTAGAAAAGAAAAAAAGTTTATCGTCGAGAAGAAGATGAGAAGCGTTCTTATAAGAAAAAAACCCCACGAGAGTTCGCTTCGGGTTGGCTCACTAGTTCACTAAGGGGCGGAGTCGTGCAGCCGTTGTATTTCAATATGGATACTCAGACATACGCCGAGCTGCTGGATCTTTTCACTAAGGGGCGGTTTTATTTCGGAAGCGGGGCGGTTTTTATAGACCAATAGATTCTATAAAAAGATCTAGCAGCTCGGCGTATGTTTGAGTATCCATATTGAAATACAATGGCTGCACGACTCCGCCCCTTAGTGAACTAGTGAGCCAATCCGAAGCGAACTCTCGTGGGTTTTTTTTATAAGAACGCTTCTCATCTTCTTCTCGACGATAAACTTTTTTTTTCTGACCAAGACATTGATTTTCTTCCATGATGATTAAGAATGAATGAAGTGTTTTTTAAGGTTATTTTACGATTTTTGTTTGATTTTGAAGAATAGATTAAGTGAGTTGTGAGCCCTAGATTGAGCAATTCAAGCTATCATGAATCAAACAATATGAATATAGTTTGTTTCAACACATTAGACATGTTGGGTTTTACGATCTAATTAACCATATTAATTAACACGAGTACGCAGCGGAATTAAAGATCTCATGTAGAATACATTAATTAACAAGGATAGAAGATGTATACCTTTTAGCACGAAACGATACACCGCTTAAGGTAACCGTTAACACCGTCTTCTATATACGCGTGTGTATAAAGCTAATACCACGCGAACCACTAGGATCAAAGAATAATCCCTCTACTTCGACACACACTACATGTCACGGAGATACGCCAAGATGCTAGTCCTTTCTTCACGAATAAAACAAAACAAATAAACTAATCACAATGATCTTTTATTGTTTCTTGTTTTAATATTGTCGAACAACAAAGTAAAAACCCTTTTTGGTTTTCTTATTCTGCCGAATATATAACAAAAGGGAAAAGTGAATCTTTATTTTAATCATGCAAATATTCTTTGCATGTATATCATACGAATGGAATTGGCATACAAAATCATGCGTATGATCTTTTCCTATGTGTCGTATATTTTTAAGGGTTGGGAGGTTTTTCATATATCGTGACTTTCGAATGAATGAGGCAAGGGGGTTATATAGCTTAAAGACTTGTTCTCCAAGTCATACTCAAACACCTCCTCTTGTTTGCTAGAAACGACATTCGGACCCTCCTACTTTTCTTGTTCGACCGGTCACAACCAATACCCCACGGGTTTGGTTTTTGTACTAAGTCCTTAACTTGTTAATATATTTTAGTTAGTTCTAACGTCTAATGTTGTAATTAAAGAACATTTAATTATTTCGTGAAACATATTAATATAATTAATAAAAATATTAATTATATTAATAAACGTATTCTCTGCGTA